>JAADVF010000106.1:0-55172 GCA_023334555.1 Elongisporangium undulatum
CTCAAGGGCGATCAGTTGTCCGGCGGCCAGAAGCAGCGCATTGCGATCGCGCGTGCGATCTTGAAGAACCCATCGATCCTGCTGCTAGACGAGGCCACCAGTGCGCTCGACTCGGAGAGCGAAAAGGTCGTACAGGAAGCGCTGGACAAGGTGCTTTCGTCCCAGCGACGCACGACCATCGTAATCGCGCATCGCCTGTCGACCATCCGCAAGGCCGACAAGATCTGCGTCGTGAGCGGCGGCCGAATCGCAGAGCAGGGGACGCACGCAGAGCTGATGAGCCTGAACGGTCTGTACGCCAACCTGGTGGCTTGCGCTTCGTAAACTCTACAGACGTTACCAAGATTCGTATTTCCAACTTGCATATAATCCATTCCCAATACATGTCTTGCACATTTACTAGAAAAGCAGCCTTGATTCATTTCGCTCTGATACTGAGCAAGGGAGGTACTTCGTAGTATGAATACCAATAGGCTCTGAATCCACTGCGCTACCACGATAAAAGAAAATCCATCCATCAGCGTTTGCTGGGCGGGCAGACAGCTTGCCAACAAGCTCGCGCGTCGCTTCGGCGCGTCGAATCTTTGGGGTCTATTGTGAAGAGGCACACTACTGCGCGAGCAAGCAGAACCGCCAACCGAGCGAGATCTGAAGATTCCACATTGCGTGCAGCAACATGGCCGCAATGTCTCCCTTTACGCAGGCAAATTTACCTGGTACTGTACAGCCTGTATTGGCCGAGACTAAAGCCTCAGCGTCTGATCACTGTGTTCAGTTTGGCAGGATCCGTTCGTAGAAGTTCTCAAGCTTGGCATGACGCACAGACACATCGGCTGGCACACGCAGGGCGACGTGGCCCAGTTGCAGGACCCAGTGCTGCGGAAAAACGTGCTGAAGATCCGAGGAGCGATCGCTGCGAACAACTATGTGCGGATCCCCAGGTAAGAGCCCTTTTCGGCTTCAGCAAAGAGGGATACCGCGTCTTACGTTTGTTGTATTAGAGAGATCTCCAAAAGTGCGCAAGGGCTCGGCCTAATGGGCAGATACATATACATCCAGGTACACACGACCGATGTACAAGGCTGAACGAACGAACGCATGCTGATTGACTGTCCCATTGTTTAAACCCAGTTGCGCCGCGCCCGCGATCAGTCCATGAGCATTCATCTCGACTTCGTGACTGCCAAGAAGACGACGCTGCGCTTTACACTCAGCTCTTCGTTCCAGTCTCTGCGGAGCACTGGTCTCGTTCTTCGTATACCGCTGAGGTGATGCCATCACATGTTTTTGCTCTGGGTCTATGATCTGACGAACTGTTGCAGCTTGACGGACCGATGGACATGCTTAGCACTGGATATGCCACGATTATTGGATCTGCACACGTTCAACCAGTATAATCGCGAGCAGTATCACCATCTCAAGGTAAACAATGCGTTCTCCATTTCATATCGAGAAATTCGCGTAATCCTAAACCTTTGTAGGCTGTCACGCTGTGTGCTGCGATGAACGTACGGAATGTATTTACCTCTGACCAAGAGTACTCCAAAGAGGTACGAGTGGAGAGCGCAATCGGATGTCTGTTGTCCAGTATTAACTGCTGTACACGCATAGACGCTTCCTCAAAGCCTTCGTCTTGGGGACAACCCTGCGGCTCAGTACGATTGGCAAGTGTTTCCACCATCGACAAGTAATCAAGCAAGCAACGGAGGTTCTGCTTCACCATCACGAAGGCATTTGAAAGCAACAGCTTTGAGACCCCATCTGCAATCGCCGTCTTCTCATGCACAAACGCCGGTGTTGACTCCACGGTCTCAATCCAACCTGGAGGTCAAGATGTCTCCTGGTTCAAGAGAGATGCTATTACAGAAGAATCGCAACAGCGTTCTCGCGCAGGCTGATCAAATTGTTCGCGAGGCAGGCTGCTTTCAAGCCCAACGAGGTGCACAAACTTCATTGGGACCCACCCAAATCGTGAAATCGCCTCGCATTACACGGAAAATCGCCGCGACCTCTTCCATAACTCAAAGAGAATGGCCGGATCCTGTTCTTTCGCTCAAACACATCGTTGGATTCTCAAGCGATTGCACTAACTCGCTGCTTTGGACTCCTGACGGCTCAGCGTGCATCTACGCAAGTACGTCAACCATCGTCCTTCGATCATTTCAAAGCACCGAGGCTAGTAGCCATGAATCGCCGACTAAAGATTGGAGCAGTATTGAAGCAGCCGACGGGTCTTCAGTCGATGCTTCAGCCAAATCATCCATCGAATTCTTTTTGCGCGGCCATTGCAATCCCATTTCTGCGTTTGCGCTCACAAGCGATCCAGTCGCTCTTCTGGCTTCCGCAGAGCAAGCAACTGAGCACCAATCAGCTATGATTCGGCTGTGGGAGCTTTCTTCTCACGAGTGTCTGACAGTCATCAAGGCCCAAGCAAGAGGGGTTCAGTCCATATCCTTTTCAACGAGCCGCAAGCAAACGCGGATGATCTGTGCAGTGGGCTATGACGAAATGCATCGGACGCAGATCATCATCTGGGATTGCTCTGGTATCGCCAAGGAGGATGCTGATAGTCTCAGTGGCACAAGCGCTGCCGCTGCTGTCGTCGTTGCCAAGCAGACTTGTGATTTCCCCATCTCAAGAATCACGTTTTCTCCCTACGAACCAGATCAACTGGTCTCCTGTGGCCGAGAGAACATCCGATACTGGCGCATTCGAAACAAGAGCATGCCGGGCTGGCCCGTGATCCTCAAGGAGTACTCTCGCGGCACGATCTTCACAGACATGGGCTTTGATCAGCTCTATCAGGCGTTCCCATCGAATCTCCCGCGCATGCGGCCGCTATATGCATCGACCAGTCAGGGCACATTGGTGGTCGTGGACTACGACTCACGCGAGGTGCTTTGTATGTACAAACTTCATGACGCCGCTATCAACTGCCTGGCCATGAATGAAGGTTTTTGCGTCACGGGCTCAGACGACAGGTACCTGCGTGTCTGGCCACTGGATTTCACCGATTTCTTCCTGGAAGCGCAGCACGAAGGCGCTGTGAGCGCAGTGAACGTCTCGCCGGACGGCATGAAAGTGCTGGTCGGTAGCTGCAACGGGGCTATCGGGGTCCTCGATATCGCGGAGCAAAAATATGACAGCGTCTTGCGATCACACACTGAGGAAGTGGTTGCCATGGCGACTTGCTCCATTACCTCCAACGCTGAGGCAGGATTTGCACCACTCAACCAACAAGCTGTCACGGCTTCACTAGACGGCACTCTCCGTATATGGGACCTTGCCAATGCGCAACAATCCTATGAGCTCGACCTCCAGAACGACCAAGTCACTTGTCTTGCTCTATCTCCCGCTAACAAGAGCATTATTGCGCTTGGATTTAAATCCGGGAGCACGCGCATCTTCGACGTTCTGCTAGCGTCAACGCAGCCGCTGCATGAATTCCAGCAGCATCAGAGTGCGCTCTGTCATTTAGCATACGATGTAGACGGCGAATTCTTGTACACATCTGCTCAGGGTCAGCAGCTTTGCATGTACGACGCGCGTGCTGATCACCGATACACGCCAGTGAAAATGCTCATGGCCGATTTCAACACCGATTCTGGTCGCTTTGTACTCAGTCAAGACAAGGAATCGCTTGTGCTTATCAGTGGCGACCAGCAGAGCATATTGATTCTCAACTCTCGATCGCTGTTTGTGGTCTCGAAAATCACATTGGCTCAGCATCAGTATGGACAAAGGCAGCAGGAATTGGCAACTCAGGTGCAGATATCACCCACCAGTTGCGAGCTGCTGGTGCTGACCAAAGCGGATCGCATGTTGATTTACTCCATGCAGACGCGCGAGCTTTTGCAGTCGCTTGTTCTGATAGGCCAAGACGGAATCGCCTCGTTCGCGCTGAGCCCGAATATGAAATATATGGCTACTGGCGGCAGCGACGGCTCTCTACGAGTGTGGAAATGCGACGGTCGGCCAATGATCACGCGCCGCCATCAGTCGTTTCTTGGCCAAACAGGGGTTATCAAGGACCTGAGTTTCAGTCAAGACGGACTATCTGTTGTGGGCACTGGAACAACTGGAACCGTTTTCATCTGGAGATTCCACGGTGATTGCAGTCAACCAGTTGTGAAGATACCGTCACCAGTGCGGCCATTCCGACCAGCAGAATCAATCAATAGTGACCAGCAAAGCAGTCAAGCGCTTGACGACCTTCAAGACAACAAGGAAAACCATCATCGCCAACCTGAACGATTCACTGAGCAGCAAGATGAGGATTCGGAAGAGATGTCGCCATCTTTTTTCATCCCAGTGCCCAATTCCAAGCCAAAATCCTTCAGTCTGAGCCTGGCGTCCGATGCATTCGTGCTGGCCAAGAACGCCAAGCTTGAGCTGAATAGCGCGGTTCATGAAATCAGTCTGACCGTGAGCGTAACGCGTCAGGCCCGGCTGCAGCTGTCGAGTGTTATCCAGGGCATGGATCCAGATTTGGTCGCGTGGTCATACCCAACGGGACTCTTGATTTTTGCAGTCGGGGCGCTGTTAGTCATCGAAGAGATCGAGACCGGGATACAATCAGTATATCAAAACCATGGGCAAGACGATGTTGCCAGCGATTCAGCCGAGCCATCTTCATCAAAGATCGTTCTCTTGCAATTGTCGCCCAGCAAGTTGCGCGTTGCGACAGCTGCATCGAATTTCAAAGCTGTTTGTGTCCGAGACCTTCCAGTCCATTCACTGACCAACGCAGCAGACTATACATCAGTTCGCAATCACCACACCATCGCTCTCCCAGAGGGAGCGTCGGCTGTGGACGCACTGGAATTCTTTGGTCAAGACAAAGAAAATCTGGTTTTCCTTGCGTGCAAGCTCAAGAATTCAGGGGACTCGACAAGACTCTGGGTATTCGACATAGATTCGGGCGCAATGCTATGGAGTGATAGCCGTCAAAATCCTTCTCAGTATCGACCGCAAATCCAGCAATTGCTGGCGCTACCCGATGACCGCGTCGTGAGCTTCTCGGCAGCTTCAAATCGTCTGGAACTGCATTCATTACAGCTGGATTCGGACGCGGATTTGGAGACGCTGGTCTTGGTGGAATCGTTTCCAAGTGCGGTTCACTGCGTCAATGTTCATACGGATCCAGTAAACGGCAGAAACTACCTCATTGGTGTCGATGGTGACGCCTACTGCGTGTTCTACGATTTCCAGCGACGATCGGTAATTGCGACAACGCAGCTGTTGTGCATCAAGACGCGTAGACCACAGATTCGATTCCAGCATTTGAGTTGGGTGGCGTCGGAAGACGCGCAGTTGATTGTCTCTGGAGGTGGCGAAGACAACGTGATCTTCGTACACTCTTTGCCTGTTCAAGCCAATCGGCGGCAGAGTGCTGTGGACTGGAAGCAAGTCGCTCGAGCAGGGCTGTCGCTGGTGAGAAAAATCACATTGGATGATGGAATTCGAGGCGTTTCCATTGACCCGCGCAATCCAATCGCGCTTGTGACGACGGATCACGCTGTGACGGCCGTGCAACTCACGAACGCCTGCGCCAAGCGGGTTTTAAAGCAATGGACTCCATGTAGTAGTAATGACGTGAATGTGGGTCTGCAAGCTGAAGATCACGCAGAACGCCTTCACAAAACATCTTGGGCTCTCGGGTCGACTTGTGCTCTGTCTCTGGCCGTGCAAGACAATGCCATCAAGTGCTGGATACCAGAGATCGCTCGTGAAGTTGCCAAGTTCCAAGTACAGTCTTCATCTTGTACTTGCTTTGCTGTGAGTCGTTCATGCTCCACTGGCGCTGGAAATGCGCTCGGGTCGTTTCTCTTTGCCGGATATACAGACAACAGTTTGCGCGTTTTCGATATGTGCAGCATGCGTGTGATCGCGCAATGCCAGCTTCCGCATCGGCGGCAGCGGGCAAATCATTTCACGCTTATGCGCCTGAAAGACAGGAACATGGCGGAAAAGAACTCCATCCAAGAGATGGGGTCGAGTAGCAGCGGTCTTGAGCGGATCTATTGCGTTGGGGCTTGCGCCGTCATCGTCATCACAACAGATGAGCGCGTCTTGATGGTCGATTTATCTGGAGTCTTAAACCCAAGTCAACCAAAGGCGAGCAGTCGACAGCCGAGCAGGCTGAAGCCCAACATCCCAGCGGCAAAAGAGATCGTCTACCGGGAGCTTGCGATTCACGATGCAAGACGTAAACAGCAAACGACTGAGCTCATTGGGGGCATCGATATCAAAATACCGATGGGAGCGCACGCTTGCGAGTCCTCGACGATTCACCCGTTCCTTGTGTCCAGCACAGAGCCAACTGTAACAGGCTCTAAGACCAGGGTGAAGGTGTTCGCGCATGCAGAGATGGCGATCGCTGCGGACGACAAACTCCCAGTCACGGACGAGTGGCAGATCATGAGCCACGACTTTAACACGCCAACAGTTGCATTCGTATCCAGCGCCTGTGACCAGCATAAGGTTGTGCATGCGTCGATGGATGCATCAGAGCCTAGTGCATTCTACTTTGAGGTGCGAGATTACGCCCGTCGTTGTGTGTTGCAGCGTCTCGTGGTCGATCCTAGCGGCAGCTTCCGTCTCGCCTATCCTATCTCAATCCGACGGTTTCCAATCGATTTGTCCTCTGGACAAGAGCTTCTCCTGCTCACAGACGTCCAAGGCAGCATGGCGTTGCTGGATCTCAATGGACAGGAGGTTATCCCAATAGCTGGGACATCGCACCTTGGATTTCACCCGCAAGATATCAGCTCTGATCGCAGGCTATTGCTAATAGCGTCAGACACCAGCGGCACTCCACACAACAGAGCAGGTGGATGCAGTACATTATGTGTGGCGGCCATCGCCATCACAGACGATCAGGCAGACGCAAGAGACCCATAAAGCCATAACAAAAGGAACTAGTAACTGGATTCGATTGATCCCTGCGATTCGGTCTGCTTGATGCAAGACAGCGTTGCTTATTCGGTCAGCTCGCCGCAGTCTTCGATCACGACGGCTTGGCTGAACGTCAATGCACATGTCAGTCAGCAGCTCAACTGGGCACACGCATCTAGAGGGATAAGGGATCGTACCGAGTGGCGCCCGAGGAGCTGCCCTGGGCCTCCATGGCTTCCAGCACGTCCAGGCCTTCGGTGACCTTACCAAAGACAACGTGCGCGGTGTCCAACCAGGGGCAGTCCACGGTCGTGAGGAAGAACTGCGAGCCGTTGGTGTTCGGGCCGGCGTTGGCCATGGACAGAATGCCCGCGCCCTCGTGTTTCAGCTGGAACTTCTCATCAGCGAACTTCTCGCCGTAGATGGACTCGCCGCCCGTGCCGTTGCCGCGCGTGAAGTCGCCGCCCTGGCACATGAAGTTGGGAATGATACGGTGGAACTTGGAGCCCTTGTAGTGCAGCGGCTGCAGGATCAAACAAACGTCAGGCGGTTGCTTCCTCATGATTGCAACAGCAGCGTAACCCCCGCGGCTCGTACCTTGCCGGACTTGCCGATGCCGGCCTCGCCCGTGCACAGCTGGCGGAAGTTCTCGGCGGTCTTGGGCACCACGTCGGCGCGCAGCTCGAAGACCAGGCGACCAGCGGGCTTGTCGCCGATAGCCACGTCGAAGAACACGAAGGGGTTCTTCTTGGCCTGCGTGCTGAAGAGCGACTGGAACGCGCTGGGCTTGCGGGCGCCGGCCGAGGCCACGCGCATGGTCAACGTCTGCAGCATCTTGACAACTTGAGCTCTTGGTTGAATCTGTGGCGCAGACCGAAGGGGTTCGGATCGCGGAAAATACCGGTATTTTACCTGCGTTTGTGGCATTTGCGACAATTATGACAATGTAGACAATCCGATTATGGTGTGGACAACACTAAATTGCAGACTGTCGTAATTCAAAATCTAAATATAGGATCCTGAGTTAGATTGAAGTTAGATGCAATACCAATTGCACATTCTTGTTCAGTTTGACACCATGGACGCATGGTTGTCGTGCTCACACAGGCTGGCCAAAAGGGCTCTGGACATGATGGATCAAACCTCAGCGCACGTATTTGTCGGTGACCGTGGCGCTTACACCATCGAGTGGCTGTTTGTGCTCAACAACTACTGTCGCAAGACGTCTAGGCTCCGAGAGATCGGTGCCAGCGGGATGCTGTCACTGCCGGCGTTTCTGGTATCCATCGCGCTGGATTCGACTGTTCTTCGTTGCCTTCTTCGTGACGCTTGGGGCGATCGTGCAGTCCAATGCGCTGGCTCCAGAGCTCGGACTGAGTGTTGGAGCGATCACCCGCACTTCGTAGTCGCTTAGCCTCAGGCACTGACCAACGCCGGCAGGTGATTCCGCGCATTTACATGGTCGCCGTGCAGGGGATCCTGATGGTCGTGTACCCTTCGTTCAGTGCAGTGTACTTTTGGTTACCGACAGATCTCAAGCTGCTGTTCGTGCTGCTGCTGCCCATGGTCAAGGTCGCTATGCAGCATCTGGTGAGGCGGGCAATGCGAGACGTGGAGGAATATCTGCCGGGCAATGTGGTCTTCTGTATCGGCGTGTTCAATGCGTTATACATGTCCAAGTGCATGCAGAGCGCTGGTTCTTGCGTGACGAATGGAGTGATCATCGCTCTGGACGCCTTCCAATCCGTCCAGTCATACCGGCGATTGAAGAATAGCATGGCTTCAATTCGCTCGTTGGCGCACGATTGCGGTCTGCAGAACGCTTTGGATCGGAATCTACTGACTGCACAGGTCAAGTTAAGCCTAGAGCCGGGCGTTCTTCAGCTAAACAACAACACATTGAGCGACAGGAAATGATCGGCCAATTTGCTTGTGTGGTATGTCGTTCTTCTTCAGTTCACGTTCGCCCATTTCGGTATGTTGGTGCATTCGGCTAGAGTTTGTGTCAGTTGTCTGACCCGTTCATTCGTTAGGAGTGGACTTTTCGCTTGGCTTCATTTGGCTCAGACGTGGCCATTGAAAGCCAAACACAAACGATCATTACTTAAAAGAGACCCCGTGCCCCCTCGACCATGAGTGCGGTGCTGGTTCTCGCTGAGCTGCAACAAAGCACACATGTTGCCGTCTCGAGCAGATCTGTTGGCCGCATCATGGGATGGGCACACCGCTGTACGTCGGTCCCTCGGGTAGATCTGCAATCCACATTCGGTGCGGACGCGAGATCTAATCGGGCTTCTTCTCCAGGGCATCTCTATCATCCTCAGGCTGCAGTTGGTGCACACAAGGTCGTCGCACAGCCAACACCCCGCACCGTCGGCCGCACAACCCAAGCGCACAGTCTCGTTGGCGGGCCCACATGGATCATATTGACTGAGCATAAACACTTTGAGCGCTTCGCCATCAGATTGCTGGTGGAATACCTGACCCATTGAGACATTGGCTTGCACAAAGAGGCCGGTGGCTTGACTGGGATCTCCGTGGCTGGACAGCACTTCCAGATTGACCGACTGCACGATGCGGTAGCTAACGATAGCTCCGTTGGCCAGCGTTGCCCAGCCCATGCACTCGAGATACAGCAGATCGCGCTTACCCACGAAGGCGTCGTCTCCAGCCTTTGCGTGGTTAATATCCTGCCACTTGAGGCCCATAAAGTGGAACGGATCGTTCGCTGTCGGCGTTTGGACATGCCATCTTGTTATTGATGCTTAGGGCTTCGGTGCTGGTGCTAAGGAGACCAAACATCACGTCGTCGCATCGACCCTTGATAATGCCCGTGACCAGCAGTGACGGTAGACTGCTAGGCGCTTGCACGCGCACATCATCGTGAGTAGGCCCATTCTGGTTGACTTGTTGCTTGTAGACACTCATGGAATCCTTCTTCTGCACAAAATCCCACACTAAGCACGAGACGTTGGTGGTGTGAGTCTAATACGAGCGGATGAGATCCGTCACAAGAGCGTGCCCCAACTGCTCAACGAACGTGATATCGTCCTCGAAGAGCTTCACGTCCACAGGCCACTCGGTCATCGATGTAGCCACAATCATTCAAAGGGGAGAATGGCACTGGTGGGTCGCGCTTTGGAACAGGACAGTTGGTATCCATGATTGTGTACCCACAAGATGTATCCATCGGGTGCTGATGGGGAGAAAATCAAGCCTGGACTGGATTCTCATTCTTCAGGCAGGGGACTCTGTCTGTTGTGTTTTATCAGGAAGCTCGTGCTTCTTTGTTGCGTCCTGGTGCTGAAGTCGTGATGGAGAGGTAAAAGATGCGAGGTGGTGGCTACCCACATCATGACACTTCCGATCAAGTTCCGTGTGCAATGCAATCAGTGCGCTGGAGTCTCAACCCATGGATTCATCTTGCGTGTTCGCAAAGCCCAGGCGAGCGTATCCAAATACCGCTGTTGCTCTATTCAAACCACAGAGAGGTCTTTTCGGGTCACTCTTTATTTTACTCGTGGTCGACTGAGGCTATTGCATCGACAGTGCCGTGGCCTGTAGATGGACAACCTCACGTTGTTTGACGCGCTTGGAGATATGCTAGTCGTCCTTGATGGCAGTTGGATGCATTTCCACTTGATTCGCACAAGTGGAAAGGCTCATCTGCTGTTGATATGTCTGCTCGCGGCAATGACTCATTAAGGTATGCTGAGTTGATTAGCGAATTGAGAGTAGTCTACGACCGCCATGCATCTACTATTGCGGCCGCTTGCTCTTGTTCTGCAGCTGCAAAGCACGGCTGGCAGACAAGCTGTCGTCTAGAGCAAATCTGTTTGCTGGAATCTGGGATGCATATTCCGCTGAATGTTCGGTTCCTTCGCTTATCCGCCGGCATCAGCTCACGCAAGAGCCAGCTTTGTCGCTCACCAAGCGCTCCAATCGGCTCGTCGAGAGACACGGGCAACTTGTCTGAATGCTTTTCCTCTAGCGTGTACTCTGTCACAATGGTGCTGCATTTAGAGCACACGGTCTTGGAGCACAGCCAGCAACCTCCAGGGAAGCCAAAGATCGTGGTCTTGGCCACTCGACGTCCGCAACACTCGCAATCATGGCCAAAGTAGAGCTCCGTTGAGTGTTTCCACCCGTGCTTGGCCAGCCAAGACAGCTTTTGTACTTGTGCGCAGCGCAGGGCGTTGGGTACGACACCAAGCAGACGATCAGCCGCAATACTTACGCGCATTGACTCTGGGATTCTTCCTCGTGGATCGTACTGGCCCAGCATGAATACTTTGAGCGTTCGACCGTCAGATTTCTGCTGGAAGATCTGGCCCATTGACATTGTGGCACGCACGCACCGGCTGGTCTTGCTTGTTTTGCTTCGGCATGGAAGGCGAATGCACTTGGGTGCCGATGTCTTGGCGTGCACAGTGGAGCTTGAACTGGAGCTGGCTAGACTGCCGGATGATTCCAAATTGACCGATTGCTGGATGCGGTACCCAACCTGCTCGCCGTTGCTTAGCGTTATCCAGCCCATACATTCCAGATACAGCAAATCGCGCCTTCTGAAGAACGGGGACGGTGTGAGTTTGGTGTCGTCCCACTTGATGCCCATGAATCGAAACGGGTCTTCGGCAGTCGGCATGCGCATTGTTTCGAGTACTCGTGCCAAGGCCGCACCCTCTTGAGAGTAGGAGTTGTTGATGTTCATACGTTCAGTGTCCGTGGCTAGCAAGCCGAACATCACGTCGTCGCGTTGGGCTACGATATCGCCTGCAATCATCAGCGACGGTATACCAGTGGCCGCTTGCACAATTATGTTATCGAACGACGCTCCCTGTTCACCGTGCTGCTTGTAGGCACTCATTGATTCCTTCTGCTTTACCAGCGACCACTCCAAGCACGACTGGTCCATGTGGGTCTCGTAGCGAGTGACGAAATCCCACAATAGGAAATCCCCAAGCCCCTCGAGCTCCTCGAGGTCCTTCTCGGCCAGCTCTACGTCGATGGGCCATGCGTTCCTCGACGCAGTCGCAGTCATCGATACGAACGAGCAAAAGGGAGACTGACTTGAGGCAAACAACAGAGATCGTTGAGGTGGGTTCGATGGTAGTACTGCAACCAGGACGATGTACCCACACTATGGATCCATGGGTTGAGAACAAAGCACATGATGGGGGGAAAGTCAAGTCGACACTCACTCTTTGAACGTTCATTCATTGCGACGTACTTCAAACTCCATGACACGAGATCACATTCGACTGCAGCCACTCATTCACCACTGCCGCCTTAGTCCACTTTGGCCTGGACCAGTCGACTGGACGACATTTCTTCATCTTCAAAGCCTCCATCCATGGGGACTTCTGTCTCTGGAACTGATGGTGGCGCTACTGCTACTGCTGCTGCTGGCAGTGGAGGAGACGGAGGCAACGGAGGAAGTGGAGGAGGAGAGATCGACAGCTCCACGGCAGCTGTGAGTGGTGGGATTTCGACTGCAACGGGGGCAGGCACAATATCTACCTGCCCGTTGTCAGAGACTGGAGCAGCCATCACGATGTCCACAGCATCCGATCGCACCTTCAGAATGGATTTCAAAGGACGCTTTTGTGCGACTGAAGTTGCGACTGGCTTTGGCTCTTGCTTTTTACCGATGATCAATCCAGACATCAGCTTGCTCACTTCCATTTCGTTGTTAAAGCGAAGCACCGAGTCTTCGCCGAACTGCACGCGCGTCGGTCGTGGCGATTCTGGTCTCTCCCCAATGGCGACTTCTGTTGACTTAAGCATCACTCGCTCTTCGATCGCATCCCACAAGACAGTCGACCGCCGGGTGCGTCGAGCATGTGCTGGGCCAAGTCTGCGAGGCTGTTTCTCGTCACTTAATGCGCTGCCAAGGACATCTCGAGATTTGCCGTTCTTGGACGCTAATAAGAAGAACAATACAAGATAAAAACGTTAGACCAATTGTAGTTGGAGCAGAAGCTGTACAGATCGTTGGCTCACCCATTAGCGCTTGTAGATGGTGCACCGAGTTGGACTTCTTTTTCACCAGTGTGGTTGGCTCTGTCTTGCGCTTCTCAGCAGCGCTTGCTGTGGGGCTGATTGGACGAACACGAGATTCGTCTGCAGAGCTTCCATTCATCTCGCTCAGCTTCCGTTTCTCTTTCCTGGGCTTGGCAGATGACGCATCTTCGTTGTTCTGTTTGCTCTCGCTCGCTCGTGGGCTTGATTTTGCAGTTGTCTTTGCAGCGTTTTTCTCGTTCTCCAGCAACATGGATTTCCACTTTTGAATCACCCAGCGCGCCAGATCGGCTGTAGCCGCAGTCATTTCAATTTTGCATTTCTTCTTGCTGACCTTGCTGATTCTGCGTCCGATTTCGCTTTCCAGGATGGAATCCTTCGTCACGCCTGGCAGCACGGCGAGAACCTCCAATAAAGACGCAACAGCGTTGTCAGTTTCCCATGCAACTACACGTCGACACGAGGTCAGAGTCTCACCTTTAAAATCAAAAACACGCCCGTTTCGGTCTCTTTCTGTTCCACCCAAACGTTCAGCAACTCCACCAAGAGCTTCAAGCCGCCTTTCTTCACAAAGCGCTCGAGCGTTTTCTTTGGCTATATCGTGCATAAAGCATTAGTGTGATTGCTCCATCTCCGTGATTTTGATGAACGACATCACCTACCTCCTGGTCCTCTTTCAGCAGCACAGCCAGGAGCTTGGTCTTCAAGTCCGTCGCATTTGGAGCCGAGCTGACCAGCACATAGAGCGCATTCCGCACGATCGTGAGTGCGAACGATGAGTCCATCACTGGCACCGCAGGCTCGGTTTCGATCTGGATGGACGGCCGCTGCTTTGGTACGACAATCTTTATAGTCGTTGGGCTAGTAGCTGCTGCAAGCGCTGGTGGCGCCTTAATGGGCTCGATCCGTGTAGTTGTACTGCTACTCTTCTTGGACTTGGCTGTGGGCGATCCATTGTTCAGTTGTAGCTTGCGCGTATTGGCTTCTTCCTTCGACTTGGGGGACAACGGGATCATGTCCATCACTTCGTCCAGCGTCAGATCGTCGCACTGGCCATCCAGGTATAAGACCCGGAACTTGTTGTTCGCCGGGAAGTAGGTCAGGACCGTGCCGTTCATGAAGGCATCGTTGCCTCTGACGTCGACGTAGCTCTTGACCACACGTTTGTTACACAGACTCGCGACGACCTCGGCGGTCGGGATCGAGATGCTCACGTTATGGCCGTTGCTCTTGGCCCCTTCAGCTGCGCGTGCGGGTGCCGCTGCTGGTGCTGCTTGCGCCGCTTTGGGGCTGGTCGATGCCTTGAAGACTCGCGGACTGGTGGCCGCCTTGGGCGTCGCTTGCTTGTACAACTCCACATCGCTCTCGGTCATCTCTTCACTGTCGCCGTCGTCGTAGGTCACGTGATAGTAGCCCGTGGACTCGGTATACCCGTCCACGGAGCCGCCGAAGGGGTCCCTGTACCCGTTGAAGTGCTTGAGCACGCGCGTGCCCATTGGGTACTTGGGCGTGGTCTGGAAGCGTGCCTGCAGTGTCAACGGAAGAGGCAAGAAATGCAATGGTCAGCTATGTTGCCTCACGTCGCAGAGAGACGTTGCGGGCAATATCTCTGCTTCTACTGATCCGATAACGATACAAAGACCACCTACCATGACAACAGACGCAGCGCTTTCGTATAGTTATGGTAGCAGTCTCGATGGATGCAGTAGGGGCGGTGCACACGCAGCCGTAGACACGTGCGCCGGTGCGAGCGGCTTCTCTGGTTTGCCGCGCGAAGGGAACTGTCCAATCAAAGGGCCCTAGTTGTGTGTGGACCACGTTAAAACGCGAGCCATAATCGCATAGAAAAAAGACCGAAAGATCGCATGGGAATGAACATGGAGTAAGGGGCAAATGGGGCCAATGCTTCCATGCTGCTTGGAAGCGGCTGATTCGACGTATGTGCCACATCTATACTACGTAGTCATTTCTGTAGTCCACGCACTGTAGCTACATGCGATTTTCCATATCGAACGGTCGGCACTCGCGACGCAGACGACGTCCTGGCCAGTCGATAGAACGCCGACGGCATCGAAGCGGACGCGTCGGCCCGTGGGTTCTTCTTGCGCACTGTATGAGAGATGGAGCTCTTGGCTCTGGCCAGGGCTGCCTCCAAAGCCTGGAGCTTCAGATCGCGCTGCCGTTGGGCCAAGGACGAGAGCTTACTGTTCCTGGACTTGTTGATGGCCATCGTGGCTCGCGGTCTTGCGCTGCCACCGTTGTTCTGCCTGGCTGCGTAGCTCTCCGCATGGTAGGCCGAGAGCGTGGCTTGTGGGATGCCCACGAGCCCCTTCTGCTGCAGCCTGTTGATCATGATCTGCACATTTTCCTCCGTGGCGGCGTGGTCGTACGGCTCACTGAGCTCCGTGCTGGGCAGGAAGACTCGCAGCGCGACAGTCGCGTCGCCCGTGAGATCAAACGAAGACTGAGCCGCCAGCGCCTCGATCACATGGCGGCCTGGCTGGCCCGTGGTCACGTACTGGAACCGAGGATTCCGGACGACCCCAGCGTGGATGGCTTGCACGCCTTTGGCCGTGATCCGGTTGTTGTCCACGAGACTCAGGACCTGGAGCCCAGAGCACTGCTCCAGGAAACTCGCGAGGTGCTGCGCGCCGCAGTCAGTCAGGTAGTTGCCATCCAGTCGGATCTCCTGGAAGCAGACCCCGCTGACCGTGATCTTGACCAGCAGCTGCTCGAGGTCTTCGTCCTGCAGCGCGCACTGCGATAGATTGAGCGCGTCGCTCTTGGCCTCACTGCCTTTGCCTTCAAAGCATTGGCTGATCAGCAGATCGCTGGTCGATTGCGTCAGGAACGTACTCTGCCGATCCTGCTCCTGCTTGTCCACGTACAGATCGATCAGCTTCATCAGCAGCTTGCGCCGTGATGCGCCGTCGCCAGCCGAGCTCTGGCTCATCAGGTTCTGCTCGGCCTGCGCTGCATGCTCCCGGAGCTTGCTCTTGAGCTCATCGACTTCGCGAGCCAGCAATTGGATCGACATCTGGAGCGTGGACGACTCCGAGGCCGAGAGCACGGACAGCTCTCGGTACTTCGTCAGGTATTCCGCCAGCTTGTGGATCACGAGCTGCTTGAATTTGTTCCCAGCGGCGCGGCCCTGGATGAACTGCAGGAACGCGTTGATCTTGCTGCGATTGAGGAACGTTTCCCCATTGAAGTCATCCGCATCGGCCACTATCTCCAGCACGGGCGCAGCAGCCCGGGTGGTTCCTGAAGCTTTGACATGGTCTTGCTGATTGTCATCGTTCCGCTTCACGGCAAAGGGCTGCATCTTGTGGTGTTTCGTCGCTGCATTGCTGTTGCTTCGTCCGGCCGCTCGATGTTCACTGAAGGCTTGGGCTCCGGTGTAGCCCATGAGAAGCTCCGGTTGGTAGGGAGTGCAGAGTAAATAGTGGTGCCGTGCAAGCTGGAGGCAGCTGGACGCGCTTCGCCAGCCATGGTCGTACTCGCTCTCCAAGGCGGACTCTGGGGCAGACGGCTGCTGCATTTGCTCTAGCGCATTCGTGAGGATCGCGTTGGATTCTGCGGCTGCCACGAACTTGTCTTGCAGACCATCCAATTGCTGCAGCAACCGCGGGAATGCATGCATCAGCACATCCAGACTGCGCTGCTTCTTGTCGCTGAAGGAAGGTTGAACAAGATCCATTGGCGAGTGTCAGCACTCAGCACCGATGGCGAATCAAACCACGCAAGCGTACCGAGACTCCTCTGTGGCCTTCAGCTTCTCGTTCAGAGCCGCCACGCGTTCCGTAAGCGTCTTGGCGCGAGCCGCAGACATGTTGTTGCGTCCTGCGGGGGTTGATATCCGTACGCTGCCCTTCCTGTCGCTGGGATTGGTGAAGAATCGGTCCAGCTTGTGGCTCAGATCGATATGCGCGCGGTTCTTTTCCAGTAGCTCGCTCTCCAGGCTGCGGATCCTCTCCTTGAGCTATACTGTCCACGGAACGTCGCTTTTAGTGGCTCGGCACATCAATAAGCAGCAGTAAATCATATGCAGGGCGGGTCCGTACCTTGAGAAGGTTCTCACGTGTTTGCTCTCCATGGAAGCTGGCCTCGATCCTGGCCTCCATGGTCTTCATGACCACGCTCATGCGGATCATCTGGTCGTGGGCGTCCGTGACTTCCTTCTCCAGTGCATGCGTCTTCTCCAGAGCCTGCTCCATATCCTGAGTGAGCGCCTGCTCCCTCTCTTGAAGCGACCGCCGTTCCTGTCGTTCTTGCTCCAGCTGCCGCGAGAGTTCCACGTATTTGCGCTCCCAGGTCTGGATCTTGCTCTCGTACGCATTCAGCTGCTCTCGTTGGGCCTTGTTATCCATCATTGCGGTTTGCAGACGGTGGATGCTGTCTTGCAGCTTCTCAATGGTCTCTTGCGCCAATGCGTGGCTCTTTATTAGCTCATTGTGAGCCTCCTTGAGTGCGGAATGCTTACTCTCCGTCGCACTGAGCACCTGATTCAAGAGCACAAGCTGGTCCTGCTGGCTGGAAACCTGCATTTGCAACTCAGCGTTCGCGGCTCGCAAAGCATTTTGTACGTTGACTTCCTTCTCCAGCATTTGGGCGAGCTATTCACAGAGAATTAGTGCGGCAATAGTGTGTGCAGTGAGCTAATCAATTCACTTTTCCAACCTTCTGGTTCTTGGTCACGACCTCTGCGATCTTGAGCTCTTTCTCCTTGCGCTCAGCGAGCGAATAGCCGCTGGCGATCTCTCGATCCAGCCGCTGGAACGCTTCGGTCACTGCGCTCTTCTCGGCTCGCACATGAGCCAGCTCATGTTTCAGGTGCTCGACCTCTTGCCGTTGCTGCTCCAATTCCTTTCCCCCACAAAAAGCGGCTGGTCATGAGACCAGATCAACATCCGATATTCGCATGAGGCGGCTCTACCTGCTGCTCTTTCGATGCTGGGTCCTGCTCAGGTCGTTCATCCGTGTTACTGCCTCTCCGACGGACAGCACTCTTCGGTCTCTGGCCATGTGTGCTGCTGCTAATAGTGCCGGCCTTTTGCATGGGTTTAGCCCTCGCTCTGGGCACTGAGGCTGAAGACGCTGTATATTCCACACCCTGGACATACATGGCTGTATCTCCGCCGTATCCATGGCCATTCAGGAGACCGGCACCCTGCAGCTCTGTGTCATTTGGATCGATCTCCATCGATCACCCTGGCGCTCATGCGACTCGAACGCTCTTGATCAGAAAATAGCGAGGCTGTTACAAACTGGCTCGGGTCAAGGGGCTAAATGTAGCCATTTCGCAATTGTGTAGCCATGTATCAATCCCCGTTGGACCCACTCGGCAAGCTGACGTTCGCATTCGACCCGTTCCGCCTGCTGCACGCACGCAAGGACTCAGAGCTCGACTGGCCTGAGTACCCGTTCAAGCAGGTGCTGATCGACCGCGTGCAGACGCGCACCAAACCCAGCGCTAGTGCCCACGCCACCGCCGCTGCGCTACTGTTGGCACACGGTGATGAGACTCGCGCACTATTTGAGCTACAGCAATGCGTGAGCGACGCATTGATAGATGAAACCCACGCGACCAGCAACGGCAGCGATTATGAGGCGCTCGAGCAGCGATTCCTCCAGGAGCGCGCTGCGTTCCGAGCGGCCAAAGTCGCGTTTTTGAAGGCAGAAAAAGCCAAAGTTCAGACCAAGCTGGACGTCATCGCGCGAAATGACCGGGAGCAGGCGGAGCAAGAGGCCCATGAAGCCTGGAAGCGACGACAGATCGTGAAGCGGTTTGAAGACGGCAGCAAATACGACGGTGACGGCGTGAACCGCAACAACGTACTGATCCCGCACGGCCAGGGCACGCTCTGGGTGCCCGAGAAAGAGTCGGCCTTGGCCGAGAGCGCCAACATCAAGCGGGTGCCAAGGTACATCGGTGCCTGGATGGACGGCTTCATGCACGGCCACGGCACGTACTACTGGCTGAACGGAGACTCATGGGAAGGCAGCTTTATCCGCGACGAGATGCAGGGCAAGGGTGTGTTCCTGCCATCCATCAGTCGAGACAGCGACGATGATGATGAAGACAACGAGACCGCTCGGCCCACAACATCCAATGGCACTCCCGTGGGCCGCCGCGTCCGGTACTTCGACGCGAGCCAGCACGTCTGCTGGGGCGACGAGCTGGTAGCCGGCTGTCGGCTTTTCGTGGCTTCGAATCGGCACTTCGGTGACCCGCTTGTGACCGCAGTCAAGCGGTGCAACGTGGACTTGGAGGTCGAGACCGAGTACGTCATCGTCTCGTATGACGAGAAGGCGGACCGCTTCCTGGTGCGCAAGGGCGAGACCGAGCAGACACGATGGCTGTCACTGCAGAACACGAGCTTCCGGGTCGCACGCTCGCGGCCGATCACGCGCTGGAGCCCGGAATGAGCCAGTAAAGGACGATAGATAACGAAGGCCTGGAAAGATGGTCGGACTTGTATTCAATTTTTAACTGTGGGATCAAAGGGACATGGACGCTTTATTTTAAATTGAATGCCGGACGAACAACGCTACAGGGACATTGAGCAACACACCACACCGGACGCGTCTAGGACTCCTCCACGCCGCAGAGATCCGCTTCGTCGGCTTCCTCCTCGCTGGCACTGCTGGCGTCCGAGGAAGTCGTGGCCCCGTAGTCGGACTGGACGCTAGCGGAATCGGAGGATGCGTCCGATGCTTCACTCGCATCGGTCTCCGCGTCATCGGCGTCATCGGTCTCGTCCGAGGCGCTGTCCTCACTCGAGGCAGTGGCCGAGGTGGCAACAGGCGTGGCTGTCGTAGCCACAGGTGTAGCGGTCGTGGTCACAGGCGTAGCAGTCGTAGTCACCGGAGTCGCTGTCGTCGTGGCCGGAGTCGCGGTCGTGGCCACAGGCGTGGCTGTCGTGGTCGTCGGCGTGGTCGTTGTGCTGGAGGACGTCGACCCGGAGTCGAGCACCGTGACCTCGAAGCAGGTCGAGTACGAGGCGCCGAAGTAGCCCCTGGCGCGGGTCTTGTCCACGTAGTCGCCGTCGTCCAGATAGAACGTCCAGTACCAGACAAAGTGGTAGGTGCCCGCGGGCGTGCCCGTGGGGATCGTAAACTGGCCGACGCAGGGCCAGCCGTCTCCGGCGCGGCCGCTCGGGTTGCCGTTCGAGTCGAGCGTCTCGCCGCAGTTGCCGTCGTCAAAGTCCATGGTCGTGCCGTCGACGAGGTGGTCGCTGGTCATCTGGGTCGTGTTCTCGAGCTTGGACCCGGTCTCGCCGGTCCAGTAGATACCGTGCTGGGTGCCCACGCCCATCTTGTCCTTGACCACGTGGCCGTTCTCGGTGTAGGCAAAGTAGATCGGCGTGCCGGCCGTGACGTTCAGCCGGTGGCGCCACGTCGTGTCCGTGTACGTGTCGGCGTCCACGGTCTCGCACACAGCCGTGCCGGCCTCGACCGTGTTCTTGAGCATTTTGTACGTGTACTGCGTGCCAATGTCCGAGTCGCCGCGGCCCGGGTACCCGGCGCCGTAGCCGTCGCAGAAGCCGTCGCCCTTGGAGCCGCCGTAGATGTACTCGGCGCTCTCGTTGTACAGCTTGTACCGGTTCGTGTCGATGCAGTCGATCCACGAGTGCGCGTGTACCTGCTGCTGCTGCTGGAGCACGCTCAAGGCCGCCAGGGCGGCCGCTGCGACCAACGGGCCACGAAAGCAGTGCTGCATGCTGCTGCTACTACTGCCCGAGTCTCAACGTGGCACAAGTGGGAGGAGATTAAGAGCCGACTGGAGGCCGACAGTGCGCGTTGCGGAGTGAAGATGAGCAGTGGAAAAGGCCAGACGGCGCGTGCACCAGAGAGAGAGAGAGTGAAAGGCGGTCGTCAGGTAAAAGTCGGAGCGTGCAGGCGTGGCTCTGAATGGATCCATGAGTGGGTAAGAAGCACATGGACTGGTAGAGTCTTCGTTGGCGCCCAAGCTCCAGCTGGCCTTCGCCATATCGGAGACCGTACTGTACGCTGCTCCGTGGGCTCTTCCATGCGCATTCAACGACCAGATGGTTCCCAAGAGAGTGCACATGCGGCCGACAGCTGGCCACGCTGGCTATCCAAATCAGGCGAAAGGTGCCGCAATCCGCCATGTGGGGTGGTTCACACCAGCTAGGTCTTACCCTATCATAAGGAATTAAAACACTAAACTAGGGCTGTCGGTTCTTCCGGGTTCCGCAGATCTGCAGTTGAAGCCCCTGGAAGCCATGCTGCGAGTGGCACTCAATGGATCGCGGCTCATGCCCAGCGCTGCGTTGACGCGTAGCTCAATGGCTCCAACGCGGCCCTTCGCAAGTGCAGGCTGTGGGACCTCTGTGCGCTTGTTCTCGCTGAGTGGCAAGCCGTTTGGCGCGGCGTCGTCGCGCAATGCACTCCAGCCAGCCATGCGCTCCACGACGCTGCTCCAGCGACTGCGGCCGCTGAACAGTCAGCACCACCAGCACCAGCAACGGCTGCAGTACCATTTGGCGCGCACGTCTCGCAGGAAGAAGACCGAGATCTCGGGTGATGCGATCATCGCCGGGCTCATCACAGTGAACGTGGGCGTGACCATGCTCTGGATGACGTCCACCAAGTACCGCATGCGCAACCGCATGCTCAACAACTTCACGACCTCGGCGCAGCATCTGGACGCCGGCAGATACTACACGCTGCTCACAGCGGCCTTCAGCCACGCTGATATCGGTCATTTGCTAGCCAACATGATCGGTCTGTTCTTCTTCGGGCGCCAAATCTGCGACGTGGTCGGCCCCAAGCGCTTCCTGGGGCTGTATCTGGCCAGCGGCGTGATCTCCTCCTGGGCGGCCGTGCAGGAACAGCGGCTGTCGCACCGGTACGCCATTAATCTCGGTGCCAGTGGTGCTGTCAACAGCATCACGGCGCTCAGCATTCTGCTGTACCCGCACTCGACACTGCTGATCTTCGGCATTCTGCCCATGCCCGCGTGGCTCGCTGGTGGCATGTTCATCTTCAAGGACGGCTACTCGTGGCTCACGGGCCAGCAAGACGGCATCGGCCACTTCGCGCATCTCAGTGGCGCGCTCTGCGGCGGCGCCTACTACTTTTACCTGCGCCGCGCGGGCCTGCGCTACTTCCGATAAGTCTAGAAACATTTATCGGCTCATACAGCGCTTTTCAAGTACAAATCGCCATGTAACACGATCATTCATGCGGTTTATTATGGCCTGAGTATGAGCGAATGATGTCTCGCAACGTCACGCCAAGTATCTCAGTTACCGCCAGAATTGGCGCCACCGCAATGGCTACAGTAGTAATGGTTCGACGGGACCTCATGGCCTCCTTCCACAATCCCCACTGTACTCGAGCAGCGTGACCTGCAGAACATGATCCTTCATTTGTTTCAACTTCACCGGCTCATCTTGATGCCGGCTTTTACTTCACGTTGTTCACCAGGTGGTTAAGAACACCATGTTCGGGCTGGTTTGCTCCGGGCGAATGATATGTCAGCTGCTCGGAGTCAAGCGGTTCCTGTGGCTGTACATGGGTGACAGCGGAATGCTTTATTCTGGGCGATGGTGCAGGAACGACCAGTAAACCAACGCAATAAGCCCAGGTGAAACGCCAATAGAGCGATCACGTGCATAGTGACTATAAATATTCTGCTGTCCTCACGCTCCAAGTTGAATGTGATGGGAATTCTTCCCATCAGGGCTTGGCTCGTGTGCTCATTGATGCTAATCGGTGATGGAAACTCGTGGTTCAAGAGCAGACAGCAGGGCATCGAACAGCATTGCGCTAGGCCAAACTCGACATACCTTCCTTGATTACGCCATTTGAAATGAGCTCTGGCTTTCATCGGATCACTTTTACGCAAGATTTGCAAGTAGAGAGCTTACAGGTGAATTGTGAAGGAGCCAGCAAGCAGTTTGATCAGTCAGGTTTCGTGGCCGTCCTTACATGTCTATTTAATCGTCCTCATTCAAGAGTCAAGTATTTTGCAATCAGGTATCTGGCTAAATCACTGGCACCACTGCACAACACAAACAAGCAAAGCGGTTAGTTATTGCTTGACGGTCGGTCTGTTCATTTCATCATTCGCACCTTTGTTTATAGATCAGCGAGAGATTGTATGCCGTCTCACGACAAATCATGTACTCTTTTGGAACGTCCCTGCCTTCTTTCTTGCTGATCTCGAAAAAGCGAAGCACGCGCTCGTACATGGGGATTGCCAAATGAAAGAGTCCCTGTTCGACAACAAACAGACACAGCAAATCAGCAAATCATACCACAGTATCCATGTTGAAGAGTCTAATCGTACCAGTTGTTGATGTGCCCGTCCAATATTATACCAGGCTTCGACTTGAAGTATCTCCTTTCCGATCTCGCTCTCTACTGATATGCGCGTGCGTTCGTACTGCTGCAGAAAAGCAAACGCCTTGGCTACTGTATGCTGCCGATCATTGATCGTCCGCTGCATGGAGGCCGACAGAAATGCCAGACCGATGCAGAATAGGATCAATGGGTCTGTCGGATGCTTGTGATGAGCGAGAGTCAATTCACCCACGGTCAAAGAAGCGATATCCCAAGCTGATGATTGATGACCAGCCAGAACGATTGCAGGGTAACTTGAGGGATCATCGCGCAGGAGCTTCGCGAGGAACTTTTGATGCCACGAAAAAACGCCAGTGGTGGCAATCACGCGTGCAAACAGATTCCAGTAGCCGATGTTCTGGGGGTCTTCCATGATATTCAGCCGTGCACACTCATAGGCCATTCGGTTTTCCTTAAACTCGAGAGCGATCACCAATGCGAGAAACCGCAACTCAAATCGCAATTCCGGCTTCGCGATTTTATCGGACGTGTTCACATCTGTCAGCAGCTCAATGGCTGCAACGTATTTGCCCAACTCAGTCAACGTCTGCGCGACATCAATAACGAGGTTGTAATATTCCTGCTCGCCCAGTGCTCGCGAGATCACGATCTGCTGAGCAACTCGCATCACGATGCCCATAAACGAATCTCTTTGATAAGGGTCTGTGATATCGACGAGATACTCCGATTTGAGTACCTGAAATCCGACCGATTGAGCTTCGCTCACAGGGACAACTGCATCGGGTGTCGAGTTGGCCATACTCTTGGCTCGGCCAGATAACCGAAATGACGTTTGGTTAAGCGAAGTCAAAATGATCGGGATCCCCACCTTGCATAGTATCTCAGCATCTCCAGCCTGTTTTTTCAGGTGACCCCATTCGATCAAGAGCTTCAGTCGGATTCCATTTTCCATCGCATCTACTGACAGCGAAGGATCCTGAGCTGCGTCCATTTGCATCCGCTCTTCGCCATCATCATCTTCGTCGTCGTCGTCCTCATTCTCCTCCCCACTGTCGACATAGTCTGGGTCGTCTTCTCCATCCTGCTGTGGCCGTTTGCTCTTGTCTGCTTCATTTGCGTTTGCGTTTGCCTTTCTCGCTCGTGAGGAGTTGACCCAGTACGGTCGAATGGGAGGCCGCAAGATCTCTGGAAGACTGTGATGCATGAGCGCGATACCTCGCTCCGGATCCTTCTTTTTTCTTGTTGCTCGCATAGCTTGGAGCACCAGTTGAGGGTCGACAACCAAATGGTCCATAACGAGTTGATATTCCATGGCTTTCTCATAGTACTCCACGGCAACGTCCAGCTTGCCCATACGATCATGGCAGGCAGCAAACTTGATCCAGATTTGCTCCAACGGGAATTCTTCGCGTCCAATCAAATGCGTCAAGATGTCGGCAGCGCGTTGATCCTGGTCGCGAAGAGCGATATAAGCGTCTGCCACGTCCAAGTACAGATCTCCAAAGATCTCGACGTCTTGAGCGAAAAGATGGTTGAACATGGCCTCTGCAGTCTTGAAATCTCGCTCAAACAAATGACAAATACCGTACTTGACTGCGATATCCAACGGCAAACCCCCAGGATCGCCTTCAACCTGCGTGGATTCCTGACTGGTCGCGTATCGCGCATGCAGCTCATGAATTACTTGGATGGCGTCTCGGTACTTCTTGAGCGAGATATACAAGTCAGCCAGCATATTGACAGCATTGAGCTCGTACTTGGACGCAGTCTGATGTCGCATCGGGGCAGCCGAAGCCTTCTCAATGCACATTTTCAGTGCATCCACAGCCTCGTCCTCCTGTTCATTGCAGTGATACGCTTCAGCGATCTGGATCCATAGAGACAAGTCCTGTGGGATCAGCACTGTGAGCTTCTTGAACACTTCGGCAGCTCGACGGTTGTCGCCCTGCTCCCGACAAAGCTCTGCATAGCTGAACAGCGCGTCTTGGTCCTTAGGATCTGCGCTGCTCGCCTTCTTGAAGCAGAAAAGCGCCTGGTCAAAGTTCTGTTCGTCCTTGGCAATGCGACCCACGCGCTTCCAGAGTTCAGCATCCTGCGGCGTCAGCGTGCACGCAATGAGGAAGAACTGCAGCGCCTTGGTGCGGTCCTGTCGGTCCTCGTAGATCATGCCCAGCGTGTGATACGGGTCTGGGATTGTCGGCGCCTTCTTGATAAAGTCTTTCAGCAGCGTGATCGCTTCGTCGTATTGATGAGACGCGTACAGCATGTTGGCTTCACCCAGCACGCCGGCCAGCTCCGGCGGCACTTTACTGGCCACCACACGCTTTCCAGTGTGCCTACGCCGTCCTCCTTGGCCACGCCGTCGACGTTTCCGAGACTTGCCCCAGAGCTGTGACACACAAGCGTCAGAGATTGTTTGCACCAGCTATTCAATGCGATAACAGCCTCTCACTTGTCGCTCAATGTCCGAGTCTTCTTCCTCTTCGTCGTCGCTGGACGGTGGATCGTAGGCCTCGTCCTCCTCATCACTATCCGCTGCATCGTCGCCACTAGCTGAAAGGTTGAGCACACAGAAACAGCATTAAGCCTCCGTATCATCCAGTAATTGCCCAATTCATGGCCAACACACACCAGAGTAGTAGGGTCGCGACTGCGTTTCGCTGGCGTCCGGCCGCTGTGCTTCGTCACCGCTGTCCTGCGCTGCTGCAGCCGCCGAGTCCTCGAAAGCCTGGATGTTGGCCGGCATCTCGTCGTCGCCCATGGCGGCCTCCAGCAGCGACCGGAAGTACGACATGCTTGCCTGCCTGACGTCTTCTTGCCCGTTGCCGTTCAATGGAGTCAATAATGCGGCGCAATGTTGCACGAAGGTCGCGCTACAAGGCCTTCCAAGAGCCTACTAATACAGTCAAACTTGCCTACTACTAGTAGGCAAATTTGGCTGTGATGGCCAATCAGCAGCAATGGACAAGATCTACCGAACTCAATGCTCTCATTCTCTTAGCTCTATATGTACGTACGCTGGTCTGGTGGAGACCACTCAATTGAAGTAGACCCATGTCTGCCTGAGACGGCCAGAAGTAGCTGCTCACAAGAGCTTGTCTTCTTGTTTCCGGGGCGGCTGGTTCTGGTTCTGCTGTTGCTGCTGCTTGTGCTTGTTCTGCTGTTTCTCTACCTTGGCGCTGTGCTTCTTCTGTAGGGTGCTGTAGTCTGCGAGCATCAAGTGCTTGGGCATGCCCTCCACCAGACGCGGCGCGCGCACCTTCATCCACTTGCGGAAGTTCCAGTATAGCGCGCGGTCCTGCACTTGCAGCGCATGGCCGAGCGCATTGTGCCAATCCAGGCGACTCAGACGCGCGTTATTCTGCATCATTTGCATCGTCAGACGGCAGGCCTCGCGCGGATCCTTGCGCTTCTCGGCATAGTACTGGATCAGCTCGCGGTAGCACGGTGTGCTCTGCTGCATGTGCTTGGCCTTGGTGCGCAGCATGTGCACGGCCGTGTCAATCGCGCCGCCACGCGTGTACGCGAGCAGCACGCATTGGTAGGTCAGCGTGTCCCACTTGAGGCCTCGGCGCTTGATGTCGTTGGCCACCTTGTGTACTTCTTCCAGTTGGTTGGTCTCCAGCAGCGCCACGAGTGCCGCGTTGTACCCGAACAGGTTCAAATCTTCCTCGTTCTTGCTCTTGTGCTCCTCATAGATCTCGATCGCCTGCAGTCTCACCTCGTTGTCGTTCGACTTGGCATGGCCCATGAGCGCTGCGCCCAGATACAAGCCCGTGAGCTGGTCGCGCGATTCCTGCGGCATCTCTGCGTAGACCGAGACCACGTCGTCCCAGCGCTTGCCCTTGGCGCAGGCCGAGAGCACCGAGTTGTAGATCGTCATGGTCGGCTCGAAGCCCGACTCCTTCAGATTCTGCAGCACGTCCAGGGCCAACTCCCACAGACCGGTCTTGCCGGCGCAGATCGCGAGCGAGTGGTACGTGCTCTGCGTGGGCTCTAGCTCGCGCTGCTGGATGGCGCGCAGCACGCCCATGGCCGATTGGCCGTCGCCCACGCGTGCGCAGCTGTTGAGAATGTTGTTGTAGATCACGATCGAGGTCTCGACCTTGTGGCGCATCATGTCATCGAAGATCTCGAGCACAAGCTCGTGCTGGTTGGACTTGAATGCCGCCGACAGCGCGCGCGAGTAGGTCACCAGCTTGGGCAGGTAGCCGTCGTTGCGCATGACTTCGAACACCTGCAGCGCGTGCGTGTACTTTTGCTCATGGTAGCAGCACGCGATCACGCTCGAGTACGCGTGGATGCGCGGGCGAACGCTCTGCTCGCGCGAGTACTTGAGCACTTCAAGGCAGCCAGCCACGTCGTTCTTGGCGCCGAGCACCTCGATGAGACCCGAGGCGACGTTGCCCGTCAGGCCCTGGCCGCCAGCAGCTTCGATCTCTTTGAAAATCTCCATGGCGATGCGCGCGCCGTGTGCGTCGCTCTTGGCCAGACGCAGCTTTTCCACGTGCTCGGCATCGGTAGGCGGCGTGGATTCTCCGTCGTGCGACCCGTCGTCGTCGTCGTAATCCTCGTCATCTTCGCTCGTTGTGGCCGAATAATGGTGGCGCACGGACGAGCCGAACGCAGTGGACGCATTACTAGACGGTGTAGCCAGACTCACAGCGCTGGCGCGTGCGTGCAGTAAGCTGCTGGGGCGTTTGCAGGCAGCGAGCAGCGCACAACACGATGGCGCATTCACTGGTGCGCGAGCCGCCGCGAGAGCACGACGCGGGGCAGCGCTGCCACTGTGGAAGCCACAGCTCCCCTGCAGCCCCTGGGTACTGGATGCGGCCGCGGCACTGGCGGCGCCGGCGTGCTGGGACCCTGCGGCGCGAAGCCAGGACGAGCTAGAGCGAGCCCACATTGGCGACGTGATTGACCTTGGGCTGTTGGCCACACAGGATTTGTCAAACGATGATTACGGACAGGCAAGGGGGATGTCCCAAGTAAGGTGGTCCACGTGTTAGATCCTCTTCCGAAAATAAGGTGGCGTAGATTCAGTCTTACGTGGGGCATTGTCCTAGGATAAGGTGGTTGATGACCCCCCTTTTTTCGGTCGGCCTGACTCGGCTTTTTCTTCATCTTGGGGCAAGGCTTGAAGCGCGCATTGGGAGACCGGCGGGCCGATCCGAACGGCAACCAACGACGGCACAAGACGAGCGACTGCGGCCGCCGCGTCAAGCCACGCGGCAGATACACGGGAGAGCTGTTTAAGGTGCAAGGGACGAGCGAGGCGTCAGTCTGAAGACAGAGAGGATCTGGCAGTGCCCAGAAGAACCATGGGGAACGTCATGACCATGGCGTACCCACAGGCTCGCGGCGATGGCTCCGCGAAGAGCGAATATCCGAACCGCCTGTCGAGCGAAGAGATCGCGCGGTACACAGAAGGATATCGCCGGTGCTGTCGTGTCGAGCACGTAGTCGGCGCGGAAGCAGCGGCAACGGCCGCGGTTGCAGCAGCGCCTGCTCGCAAACCGAGCAACAACAGCAATGCGTTTGGCGTGCTGGACGCATCGGATGCGCAGCCAAGTTCTGGCAGTGGAGTGACCAAGAAGGTGTTTCGCACCAAAGTGCTCGGCGCGTTCACGATGATCCCGCATTCGCTCTCGGACCGCCTGTTTGAAGTGCTGGATGCTGCGCAGACTGGCGAATTGAGTCTTGACGAGGTTCTCAACGGCATCGCCTGGCTCAAATACGGCACGCAGGACGAGCATGTGCATCTGCTCTTTATCATCTACGATCTCGACAATGCAGGGAACGTTGCGCGAGACACGCTGGTTCGATTCATGGATGTGATCTATGGTCGCAAACGCGCGCGCCGTGGCTCCACAGTCGCATTCCTGAACCGCATTTTCGCAGGCCGAGTCGCTGTCTCGCTGGACGAATTCAAGCTGATTGTGGGAGAAAAGGATGAGCATGGCGAGGCTCTGCTGATCGAATGGCTCAATGTTCTGGCCGAACGAATCGGCATGAATGACGATCCGAAGATCCTGGAGCTGGAGCAGAAGTACAACCCAGTTGTGATCCGCCAACGAATCGCTGATGCAACCTTGTTTTCGATCAACGAAGTCTCAACGCTGGAACGTCAGTTCCATAAGTTGTTTGATACCAAGGGCGGCACCAGTAATCGCATTCCCTGTGACCATTTCGTCACCGTGTTGACGGAGCAAAGTTTCCCAAGACGACTTCTTGAGCGAGTCTGTGCGACAACACTCTTCGCAGAGATCATGCTCTTTGAAGAGTTTTGTCAATTTGTATCGGATTTTTGTCGAGGGACCAAAGAGTCCCGATGCAAAAACGTGCTGAAATTGTACAAAGACTCAGACACCGGAAGTGTTCCATTGAAGGCAATAAAAGAGCTGATCGAAGACAGTGCCGCGTGTGATAATGACAAATTTGAGGCAACTCAAATCTCGGAAGAATCTAAGCAGGTTTGTCTGCAACTTGCGGTAGTATTGATTGACGAATATCTCACACATTCGTTTTTACTGTATTCTACAGATCATGGCTGATCATATTGACACAGCATCATGGTATGCCGAGGCCTTCTTAAAATGGTCCTTAGAGGCAGGTGCCGTGCAGCAATTGCTTCATCAAATGGCCTTCGCTGCGTGCATTCTCTTCGCGATTAAACCTGATTCAGGTTATTTGGAAAAGCGCATTGTCACATGGCAATGGAAGCGTGCAACGAAATCATTTGCTGTCGGACAGGTACGAGTTATTTGACGCTGAAATTGTGGTTTTGTTATTATGCTAAGCATAGTCTTGCTGTCATAGAGCTGGAATTTGGTCGGCTCGACATGGTGGCACCAATGGTGTGACTACGCTGCGCTAGACCATTTAAATGGAACCCCGCATGGTTCATTGCCACTACCAAATGTTCCAGAGCATTTCCGAATTGTGGTTCTACCTCCGCCTCGTGGTGAAGACGGTAAAACTGTTGATCATTCTAGAAAGCTCAAAGCATCCTCTAGTCGTCCTGGACCAATTTCAAACTGGTCACTTTTGAAACGAAGTGGAAGCAGGCGTTTGAAGGATCAGCTAGTGTTTTCACAAGATTTTTATGTGAGTTTGTGTATCTTGGTTGGGGAAACCTTCTTGCCCGTAACACCCCAGCTCACGCTCTTGTGTTTGTCGAAATAGATGGTTCCATCTCTCGTGTATTCAACATTGGTGTCGTGGTACAATGGTGGACCTGACCTATCTCGATCAATCGTCGAGCTTAATGCTGTTCTACAGATTGAATTGTTTCCTTTGGTCCTTCGGGTATCAAGAGTCGATCCTTCCAATGGTGGCGTGATTATGTCTGGCGAAGAGGTGTTGTTAAGCTGTCTTAGCACACCAGAGAGTTTGCTGGAAGCAACTTGCAAAGCGTTACTGCTTTCCAAATTTATTGATAAAGCACGATTATGGGTATTCGACGAAAATGAGCCCCAACGCAAATACCGCGTGCGAACGGATAATCCCAATGATTTGAAGAATATTAATCAGAACAGCGTTTTTCTCCTGGAAGTTCAAGATGATGATGGCTCATGGCCGCTATCGCAATCAAATGATAAAGTAAGTTCGTCACCTTCGAGTAGAAATTCATCGACGAAGAATGTGAATGGAACCCCAGGTGACGAAGACGAAGATGATGATATGGACGGCGATCCGGATCAAGTTGTTACTGAAAATGGCGGGCGCAAAAGACGCCGTGAACCACGCGTGATGTCAGAAATTTGTTCTCGTGGTCCTCTCGAATCGTTGACATCTACGAGAAGTAGCACGTATAGCGATGACAGCTCGGACAGCAATGAACCCGTCCGCCGTGCCGAAAGTGAGGGTGTAGCGACACTTGGTACTCTGAAGAGAAGGTTCTCTAAAAATGCATTCACTGGTACAGGGCTTGTTGGTCTGGACAATCTTGGAAACACTTGCTACATGAGCAGCGCACTGCAGTGTCTTAGTCACACGAGGCTTTTGGTTGAATACTTCAAGAACGAAGCGTACTTGAAAGATATTAATTTGCGAAACAAAGATGGTGCAAACGGAAAGCTAGCAGTGGCTTTTGGTGAGCTGCTTCGGATGATGTGGACTTCTGACAAGAAAAGTTTTGCTCCGACCGAGTTCAAGCGAGTGCTGTCGAAATTCAATTCCCAGTTCACAGGCTCAGATCAACACGACTCTCAGGAGCTGTTGGCTTGCTTGTTGAGTGGCCTCAGCGAAGACTTGAATCGTATCATGGCTAAACCTTATATTGAACAGCCTGACAGTGTTGGTCGCTGTGATGCTATCGTGGCTGACGAGTGGTGGAAGAATCATTTGAAACGCGAAGTGTCAGTGATTGTTGCTCTTTTCACTGGGCAATACAAGAGTTTGCTCGAATGTTCAATTTGCCACTACGAATCGGCAAGATTTGAACCGTTCACTTTTTTGCAGTTGTCGCTCCCTGAAAGCAATTATAGATCGATTTCTGTCACAATTATTTTCAGTACTGATAGAGTGCCTCTGAAATATTCAGCGCGAGTAAAGAACGAAGGGACTCTTCAGAAAGTGGTAGATCAAGTGATCGAGTTGTTGGAGAAACTCCAAAATGAAGACCAAGCTAACAATTTCGAGAAATCGGGCTCAGCAACTAGGCAGCCAATTGAAATTGCCATTGCGCGAACGTCGATTCTTCATACAATTGATACGCTACTGAGTACAAAAACACCTTTGTCACAGATCCATGAAAAAGATCAACTGACAATTTATCAGGTCGACCCTATCGTGGATATTAGCGTGAATTCAACTGCGATCTCAGGCACTACCAAGTCGAAAGCACTCAATGGTCATGCTTCAGATTTAATCGCCGATGGCAGCAATGGTGATGACGATCATGATAATGATGATGAAGAAAGCGAAGACATCCACACTGATGCTGAGACGAGCTCGTCGTATGAAATGAATGGAAGTAGCGATCAGCATGATCATGATGGCGAAGATTTTGAAAAGATCCATGTTCGCGATCAAGATACATTGCTCGAAGTCGGCTCATCCGTTTACGTGAAAGCGGATAAAACGAAAGATTTTGCCGCTGCTCGCGTGATTGGTAGTAGTGCCAAAAATGGAACCGTTGATGTTGCGTACCCGTCTGGGCTACGGCGATATCACATCCCCCAAAGCAAAGTTTTACAACGACAACAGGATCAAGCGTATGTTTTCCTTGTCCATCGGCGCGTCGAGAGAACGATGAACTCGTTTACAAATTCCCATATCACAAGGTTATTTGGAGCTCCGTTAGTTTTGCGTGTCTCGCTGCGATCAACAACTACATTTGACTTGTACGCGTATGTGTGGAAACGACTGCGGCGAATTTTCAACTGGCACGATACTCCGACATTCTCTGAGCTGGGATTGGATGAACAGGAAAAAATATCATCGGAAATGATCAGAACAGATACCTCGTCACTCGCGTTGGGCCGTCATTTATCCCTAACCAAGTTTGGGTTTTGCCTGCGAATGGTGACCTCGCATGGCATTGGATGTTCACGTTGTGAATGGATTGACGGGTGCCTTGGATGCGTAATTTTACCTTCACCTCACGAGCGCATCCAGCTCGCAGCAGAAGAAACCATCGCGATTGATTGGGATATTCGAACACTAAAAGACGAATACGACCCAATTCAAGCAAGCAAAATGGATCTGGACATATCTGTCAAAACGAACCAGAATCAGGACAACATGCCACTGAATTTGGATCATTGCATGGACATGTTTACTGCAAAGGAGCATATTCAAGAAGCCTATTGCGGACGGTGTAAAACTCTTCGCCCTGCAACAAAGACGATGGATCTCTGGCGACTTCCTCCAGTTTTGGTGATCCAATTGAAACGGTTTTGCTACACACAAACGTCTCGGCGAAAGCTCCACCACTTGGTTGATTTTCCATTGACAGGACTTACGTTGGAAGCTTTTGTTGCCAAACAACGAGAGCCTCGACGTATGATGGAATCTGGTATGATCTACTGGCTGTTCTTGGGTGGAAAACTAAAGAGCGAACCGGAGCAAAACGACAATGACAGTGATTCAGACTCAGACTTGTCAAGACCATCCACTTCCCGACAAACATCCATATCTCAATTAGATGCCCCTGCGACTGCAGCTGTTCGTGCCGATGATGGATTCCTTTACGATCTTTACGCAGTGGTCAACCACGTTGGTGCATTGGGCGCTGGTCATTATTTTGCATACGTGCTGAGTGAAAAGGATGGAAAGTGGAAATGCTTCAATGACCATCAATGCAAAGACATTGACCAAAAAGAAGTCGTGTCTTCGACCGCGTATATCCTGTTTTATCGCCGACGCGATACGCGTAATGTTTCCATTGAAGAGTTGTTTCCTCCGATCGTTCAACCGGCAAATAAAGCTGAAAAGACCTCCACGTCTTCACAAGATCAAGCTCAGGTCGAAGAGCTTTTGGAGCAATCTAAATTGGCGACAACTGGCAGCGCCTGCACAATCAGTTGAGTGTTGCAACAACAGCAACTAGCAAAATCACAATATTCCCGGACAACAAATGATTTATATCGGTCAAGCTTAGTCAGGAACGCGCAATTGGCTGGCGATTCGCAAAAGAAAAAAAGCCACGCCGCACCGTTCATTCGCACATGACATCGCTCATGTACGTTTGGAGAGGTTTTTCAGTTCCTCTTCGGCCAGGCTTTTCACGTCACTTTTGTCCTTCTGTGCACCAACGTAGACATAATATCAATACACAAACACCCATTTTTGCCAGTCTGTAGACTCTTGCTTACGTTCGTTTTACTGCGGTACCTTTTTCTGATCGCCCAGTGTGCGTCCCGACTTGGTTTTCTCCGGGCGACTCAGCAGGTTGTTGAAGAAGTTGGCCAGATGCTTGGAGCTCACATCCTTCTCGTCACGCTTGCGTCGCTCAGCAGCTGCACGACGAGCAGCCGCCGCAGCTTCGGCCTTCTTGCTGGCTTCAAGGCTCTGCTTTTGGAGCTCTTCGAGTCCCGCACCAGCTGCCTTCTCCAGCTTCTCGAGCCAGCGATCGTGACTGTCCACGCGAATATCGGCCACGGCGGGATCATCGACTTCCTCAGCAGGACAGGGCACCATTTTCTCGAACGGCGAGTCTGGCGCCCATCGTGGCTGCGAGCCTAAGAGGCTTTGCTCCACAAGCGCAAAGGAGTCGTAGCCAGATGGGATCATGATCGAGTTCCGCTCCACCAGCTGCGGCGAAAGCGGGAACTTGAACGTGTCTGGATAAGCGCGATGCACAATGTACTTGCGCAGCGCATCAATGTTATCTCCCGTCTTGGCCGATGTGTAGAAGACTGACGCGCCATCTTTCAGAAACCAAAGACACCAGAGTGAGCACGTGGGACAGGATTCGGCTTCAGGAAATCAGGCCGAGGGACGCACATTTAATAGCAAACTGGCGCAGGTAGTACTCGATGTAGTCCATCTTCAATGAGCCTTCCGGTCGCAGCTAAAGAAACGGCGAGGCATATGAGATTCTCATAGCCAAACCGCAATGGGAAACTGGAGAATGCGAAACGTACATCGGCCTTTGCGACCACAATCACGAACGGAACACCGAGATTCTTGAACAGCACGCCTTCCTCCATCTACCAGAGCAAGAGCGAGAGAGAGTCGCGATCAAAAAGGGCTGTCCAGGTCACAAAGCCCACGCAGCAGGTGCGTACAAACTCATTGGCGCCGGTGTCCATGGGCGACGGAGCCGAATGGTCGATTCCCTAATGATAGACACTCAAATGATAAGAGAACCGTCCGGTATAATCGGATATCGGAACACCAAGAGGCTTACGGGGTCTTCATAGGCGAGAATGTGCTGCTTGATGGCTGCGTAGAGGTCGTTCCGTGCTTCAGGGGCCAGCTGATTGATCTGATGAAGCAGCTGGCCTTCAAGCGCCGATGTCCACTGTGTATCCGAAAGCGCAGCCACGTGGTCAGTCTTCCAGGCTCTCACTCACCATTATTGGTGCAAAGCGCAGGGCTGCTTCCTACCTGCTCCAAGGAGCTCTTGATGGCCCAAGGGCGAGCCAGATCCAGCACCAGCACCACCACAGTCTATCCACAGCCACAGTCAGCGCTCCATTATCATCCATTCTCTCGCTTCTGGCGTCTCTCTCTTACTTGCTTGAGGTTCTGCGGCTTGACAGCGATCTGGACGAGCTCCTTCACTTCAAGCGCGTTGAGCTTCCAGGTCGCGAGCTTGGCGATCACGTCGTCTACAGACCCAATCCAGAGCATCAGCTCCTCGCGCAGCTTGCGGACAGCAGTCTCAGAGCTCACCTGAGGCGTCTGCACCCTCCTTGGCCTTCGGATCCAGCACGTTCATGGCCGCGTAGGCCAGCACCGAGTCCTGCGAGGTCGGCTCGGCGTCGCTCGACCCGTTCGACAGGGCGCCGGACTCGTCCAGACGCGACAACAGCAGGCGCTTGCCGCTCTCGGGGTCCCCCACCACCAGCAGGTTCACGCTCGGCACCTTCACGCGCACGGAGCAGTCGCGCAGCATCTGCTGCCAGAGGTTCCCGCTCGGCTCCATGCTTGCCACTTGGCCTGATTAGCTTCCACTTGCCTGCCTTATCTTCCCGCGTCTGTGAATATGGTGTGCGTGAACATCATATTAGGATCTGGTATGATGTGGTACACACTAATTATAGCATTGCATGGTTTTCAAACTGCGCGCTTAGTATAAGGCCAGTCAGCCATGATGATGGAGATGCAGGAAGGCGCGAACGCGCTGTCGTGGCAGGAAGTGCAGGATATCTGCGGCAAGATGGAGCAGACGTTCCGTCTGGACGCACAGAACGATGCGCAGCGTCTGCGCTCGCTGATCCAGAAGCGCAAGAGCGTGAGCGCGGCCTGCAGACAGCAGCAGGCCTCGGCCAAGCAGCAGCTCCAAAGTACGCAGGCAGCTAACTCTTCATTACACCAGCGCGTTGGGTAGATGAATGATGACGCTTGACTGTGTATGGCGCAGTTCTCCAGGCGAACGTGCAGGATTGGGAGCAGAAAGAAGCCGAGCGCCGGGCCACGAACGAGCGTATGCAACAGAAGATCGACGAGCTGGACCGGATCAAGCGCCAACTCACCGAACAGCTCGAGCGGCTTCGCGTCGATGAACAATATCCTCCTTTGCGTTACTGCTGCTGATTGCATGTCTGCGTGTGAAGCACTATGCTCAACTGGAACCTCCTTGACTCGCTCTCTCTACACTGTCAAAGGAAGCCATTGAAGATCTGCTGGACAAGTACGAAGAGACACGGCAGCAGGCGATCGAGTACACCATGACGCACCAGAACGACCTGCCGCTAGCCAAGTACGCTGCCTCTCAGCTCTCCTCACAACTTAGTACGGACGGCTGACTGGTGTTACGCTGCTCTCTTAGGCACCAGATGAGTCTCTACGCGGCCGTCACGGGCATTAAATGGGATTTCAGTGGCCCCAACGTCGCTGGAGGTACGTCATGTGCCTGCCTGCAGTTGCCACTCATAAGGCTCAAGGGAGTTGACGCGCCATGGACCTTTGCTCCTGTACAGAGATCCACGTGCCGGCCACGCAGACCATCGCGCACTTTGAGATCGACCCGGACATGGACCACTTTGAGGCGGCGAACGCGCTCTGGGACAAGATCGACGACGCGTTCGACGACCTGGACAGCGATCTGTAAGGGACTAACACAAGAAGCGTTGGATTTTATCCGTGTCTATTGGTTCGCTCTGATACAAGAAGCAAGGAGGAGCCTAAGCCCAGAGTTCCTGGATGTAGCGCTGGCCTTCCTGCAGGTCCTTGAGCATGGCCGCAGCCTGGTCGTTCGACTTGCTGCCGTAAGTCTCGATGATCTTGTGGAGCACCTTGTGCACGTCGTTGCCCATGCTGGTAGCGCCGCACACGTACACGTGCGCGCTCTTAGTGTTCAGCAGGTTCCACACGGTCTCGCCGTCCTTCTCCAGCAGGTGCTGCACGTACACCTTCTCCTTCTGCTCCCGCGACAGCGCCAGGCGCAGCTCCGTGAGCACGCCCGAGGCCTGGAATTGCTCCAGCTCGTCGCGGTAGATAAAGTCCTCGTCACGGCGGCGGCAGCCAAAGTACAGGAACGACTGGCCGACCGCCACGCCGTTGGCCTGCTGGTGGGCGCGCTCCTGCAGGAACGCACGCATGGGCGCGATACCAGTGCCCGGGCCGATCATAATGATCGGTGTCTGCGGGTCCTTGGGCAGGCGGAACGTCGATGCACGCACAAAAATGCGGCAGGTCGGCCATTCGCGAGGCTGCTTGACGCCCTGCTCACCCGGACGGCTGTCACGCTTCTTCTTGGCTTCGTTGTGCGAGCCCAGCGGCACCAGATCGCCCATGAACGTGGAGCAGACGCCCTGGAAGACGCGGCCGTCGCTCTTCTCGTTCTTGACGACCGTCACGGTCGCGTGGATGCGCTGCGGGTTCACGAGGCTCGAGGACGAGATCGTGTAGTAACGAGGGGCCAGGAATGGCACAACGTGGATCAGCGCAGTGACGGGCAGCTTGATGGACTGGAAGTTCTCAAAGATGTCCACGTACGTACGCTCTTCGTCCAAGATCCAATGCTGGTACTCATCCTTGCCTTCCTTCGACGCCAGGTGCAGCAGCTGGGCGCGTTCCGACGGATCGCGAGCGTAGTACGCCAGCTGCTTGAGCGGGCCCTTGCGCGGCGCACTGTTGATCGACAGGTAGCAGGTCAGGATCTGGTCGATGGTGCATGGTGACGGGAACGGCAGCTCTCCCTTGGAGTCCTCGCCCACGGGCTGGATGTCCACCCACTGCTCCAAATCGTAGCCCAGGCGCTTGGCCAGGCGGTCCACGTTGCCCGGCAGGTTCTCCGGCAGCACAGCCAGGTTGTCGGCCGTGAGGTATTCGATGCCGGTACCCTTGAGGTCAATCTCCATGTGAAACGTCGATCCGCCGACTGTGGACGCACGCAACTCGCGGTTCATAATGACCTTGGCATTGGCGGCCGTGAAGAAGTGCTTGGTCGAGGTCTTCATGCGGGTCTCTGAGTGGTTGCGCGGCGACTGGGGCGCGCGGATTTCGACGCATTCGTACTCAAACTCGGGTGCCGAGGTGCCTTCCATGGCGTCATCGCCAACGGCCACGGCGTCGTCCTCGTCAGAGGCGCCCGGCACATACTGCTTGCGCAGCTCCTTCCACAGGGTCAGCTTCCACTCCTCAAAATCCTCGTCCAGCGAGGCGTCGTCGTCGCCTTCGCCGTAGTTGAACACGCGCTTGGCGCCGTGCTGCTCCATCTGGTTGTCCACCAACCGGCCGATCACGTTGTAGTGCTCGTACTGGCGGTTGCCCAGCCCAAAGACCGTGAAGCCCACGTTAGCCAGATCGCCCTCCGCAATCTCTCCGTCCTTGTTCTTGAGCAGCTTGATGAAGTCCACGGCGTTGTCCGTCGGGTCGCCCTCGCCGTAGGTCGCGACCACGAAGATCACGAGCTTCTCGTGCTTGAGGAACTCGGCGGCCTTGTACTCCTCCAAATCGATCGCGTGCGCATCAAAGCCGTGCTTGCGGCCCTCCTTCTTCAGCACCTCTGCGAAGCCCTCGGCCGTGCCCGTCTGTGAGCCGAAGAAGATGGCTACGCGGCCGCCGGGGAACGCAGCGGCGTCATGGCTGCCGCTGCCCGAGAGCGGATCGGACGTCTTGGTCTCGACCGCCGTCTGCTTGTACTTCTTCATCTGCTCGCCGATGCGCAGCATGTCGTTGGCCAGCTGCTTCTCCTGCGGCTTGGGCTGGCGCAGCATGAGCACGAAGCCCGCCACCACGGCCAGCATGGTGCCCACGACCACGTACGAGTCCATGTCGATCTTGCCGCCTGCCGTCGAATTCAGCACTGGGGCCACACCACAGGACGCTGCTGACAGGGAGAAGACCACGTGGATAGGTACATTTCCAGCCAATCATAGAGAAGGGAGAGCTATATTTCAACCAATCAACGGAAAGATCACTTCAGCTTGGACCGCGAATGAGAATTTTTGGGATGCGTTTGCATCCGGTTTTGCGAAAAAACACGATCGTGGGACGTTTACCTACGAGACCTTCAGAGGTAATCCGGAAGTGTATTAAACATAGCACGGGGGTGATTTTTTATGGAACCAAAGCACGTGCGATCGAACGGAGGCAGCTATGGGCATGATTTCATAAGCTGATAATCATGCGATGCAATTAAGTGATCAGAGCCGACAGAAGTCCATTCACCAGAGCAGGACATTCAGTCAAAGCCCCATGGATATAGTCGCAAGCCCTCTGTGTATATTATTTGTTTAAATCGAATATGTATAAAACGAAAATCGATTATATGCTCAGAATCGATGTCAAGTTAGGGCGCGTCCCAATTCCCACCAATGACGATGGCTGACTGCCGCTTTGCTGCGTTCGTTCCAGTTGTCGATGCCAGCAGTGAGACCGGACTGCTGCGGCCGCTTGCGTCATGTGTCGCATGAGTCCAGCCCCCCTCCCCCACCCACCGCAATGTCGATTTTAGAAACCCAGCTGGTGGCCGTTTGAATGTGTGATGGTGTCTCGAAGGTTGTGCGAAGGTCGCTTGAATCCATCGAACTGTTGTTTGCGGGGCAAAAAGATTCCCCAAGAGTCAACGAGAGATGGTCACGCGCAGGAAGAACGTGGCATGGGACTCGGACCGCGCGCACAGCGAGGGACAGACGTCGCTGGAGGTGCTGCTGGCGTGGCTGGCCGACCCGTTCAACTACGCGCGCTGGAAGGGCGGCGTGGTGACCAAGGAGGACCTCTGCAGCGAGGTCAACAGCGCGCTGCGCGGCGAGCGCATTCACCACCGCAAGAACCTGGACGTCCGCGTGAAGATCATGAAGCTGGAGAAGACCTTTGCGGCCGCACACCAGTGGCTCATCGATACGGGGCTGTACGACTCGGTCCTGCGCGACGAGTGCAGCGCCGACGTTAAGGCCAACCTCAACAAGCTGTGCCGGTACTACGACATTCTGGCGCCCGGTATGAGGGAGACCCTTACGGCCGGCAGCAGCAGCAGCAGTGAGCCGACCAGTCCGCCTAAAGGGCCGCATGTAGTGCGAGCCGTGAGACCCCCACCGAAGCAGAAGAGTGTCAGGAAGACACTGCTGACCAAGGGAGCAACCAAGGTAGTGGCCAAGCCGGTAGCCCAGCCAGCGGCCAAACCTGTTCCTGCGAAGACCTCGTACACCGACCCGTCCGATGAAGATGATGAATCCAGCGACTCGAGCGATGTGACACCCGAGCAAAAGAGCGACACGAAGAAGGCGAGCGTGGTCGTGGACGTACCGGCTGCCAAACCCAGCAAGCCTGATACTGTGAACGAGTCGAGTGATAGTGACGACGATAGCAGCAGCAGCAGCGCTGGAGAAGAGGTGGAGATCCCAGCCGCTCAGGAAGCTCCGGCCGACACGTCCGATACATCTTCGGATGAAGACGAAGCAAGTGAGAAAGACGTTGTCGTTCCCAGTGCCGAAGAGGCCGTTGACCATGAAGAAGCTGAGAGTGAGGAAGAAGACTCTGAGGAAGAGAAGAAGCCAGAGAAAGTGACTGCGAAGGCTTCACCCAATGGAAACGCGAATGGCAAGCGAAAGCATGGCGGTGCTGATGCGCAAGCTGTAAAGCTGGTGACTCCGTTGATGGCGTCGCAGCAGCGCATCGCCATTGCCCCCACGGCCTCTCCTGCGCCCAAGCGATCGGATTCCGAGACCAAAGAATCATCCCAAGAAGTTCCTGCCATGAGCAAGGATATGGTGCAAGCGACCTCTCTGCGTCATTTGCGAGTGCTGCATCGACTGGACGTGGAAGACCGCCGCGAGAAGCGCAAGCGTCAGCGCAATCTATACGAGCTGGAGCACAAGAAGCTACAGGCTGAACTGGAGACCAAGCAAATGCAACGAGACCAGGAAAAGATGAATCTTGAGGTCGCGCGGGCCTTAGCACGACAGAAGCTGCTGGCTGCCGGGGTCTCGCAGCAGCAGGTCGACCGGGCGCTGGCCAAATGAGCGACCCGATGCGCATGTTGGGGGTTACTTTAGTAAAGCTGAAGTTTCGTGATTTCCGAAATTGCGATAGTACCCACCTGTAGAATACAGGACTGTATCATTCATAAAATACGCCTCTTTCTTTTATTCACCTTCTTCCCCCTCCGCTCCATGAAGACGGCATTTCTTTCCAGAAGCAAAGCGGCCACGACCACGCGTTCTTATATTCCATCCAGGCCAATATAAGATGAACTTGACCAAATCCGAGCCGGCCGAGTCGGAGCAACCGCATGTGGTACCGCCGGTGGACCCCCAGACCGCAGCCGCAGCCTCAGCCGTTATCGGCTCCAGTGGAGCAGCCCTATTAGTTGCGGCCCGAAACGCGGTCGACATCGATGTGGTCGCCACAGCCAGTGGAGGTCGACCGCACCGCGCACGCACTGAGCCAACGGGCCGCAAGCGCGGCCAGCCCGTGAACCCCGTGTGGGACCTCTTCACGGATGCGCCGGACGCGCAGCGGATCTCGCACGGAAACACGGCCATGTGCAAGCACTGCAAGCGCAACATCCGCCACCACAACAAGGTCATGTCGGTGCAGACGCATCTGCGCAAGTGCAAGGAGTTCCTGGAGATGCTCGTCAGCGGCGCGATCGACAAGCCGGACTGGTGGGATGCGCCGGGCCGCAAGGCCAAGAAGCTCAAGCGATCGGTCTTAAGCGATAGTGGCCTCAACCATGCTTCTCCGAACTCGGCTGCGGCCTCCATCGAAGCTGCCCGCAAGACTCTTCTGAGCGCGCTTCCGTCCGCCTATTCGTCCTCATCCGCTTCATCGACCAGTTCAGTGGCCGAAGCCGCCGCCGAAGCAGCCGCAGATGCGGCCATGGCCGCACCGACCGCACTTTCCAAACGCCAGTTGTCCACAGAGGCCGCATGTTTGGCGGCCGGGGCCACGGCGCGGGACGAATCCCTGCCGGCGTCCATGGGCTCGATGGCCATCCCCAACGACCGCGTGCTGACGCCGGAGGAGCAGGAGCGACAACGCGCCATCTTCCGCCTCGAGTGCGAGCGGCTCAAGTACGAGATCGAGGGCCGCCAGGTGCAGCTCGTGTACGAGAAGGCGCTCGCGCGAAGGAAACTGCTGGACGCCGGTGTGCCGCAAGACGAAGTGGACCGCATCCTGCCCATGTGATACAGGCCGGTCGTAACGTTTTGTCCCAACATGGCTCACGATGTTATCAGATTCCATATTGAAGTGTTTTAAATAAGGGACAACGCATGATGAGCACAGCTCACTGGATGGAGAAGCCCGTGACCTCCATCTGCAGCAGCAGCCGCAGCGCCTGCTCCAGCTCCTGCTCGCTCTTGTACATGGGCAGGTCCAGCCGGTTGAAGCACGTGTACGCGCGGATGAACGCGCAGTCGGCCTTGCTCACGCAGTTGATCGTGAAGGGACACAGCCGACCGTCGCTCGTGGTCAGCGCCTTGAAGCCCTGCACAGGCACGCGCGCTGTGCCCGTGGCGAACTGTAGGATGCGGCCCTGCTCCTGCGGCGAGAGCCTGGCCAGGATGCGCCAGAACCAAAGCGTGAGCTTGGGCGTCTTGTGCTTCTTGCGGCCTGTGACCACCGTGTGCTGCTCCCAGTCGTGCAGATCCAGCACGGGCGAGCCGCTGAGCATGAGCCGCAGCTCCTGGGCATCAAAGGGCGCCAGCAGATGCAGCGGCAGCACGTCGTACACGCCGCTCACGATGGCGCCCATCTCTTCGGCCATGGCCCGGCCCAGCTGCCACTGCACCAGCAGCGCGATGTACTCGTGCTTGTTGGTCTCCGTGACCACGAGATTGCGGCCGTTGGGCTTGAGATCCACGATCCCGGCCACGGTCGAGTAGACCGAGAAGTCCAGCGCGTACGGGTCCTCGTCCTCGCCTTCGTAGTCTGTCAGCGGGGTCTCCCACACGAGCTGCAGGCTCTTGGCTAGCATGGCGTCGTGCGTGAGCAGGTCCGCGAACGAGATCGGCGCGCCCACAATGTGCTTGAGCAACACATCGCTCAGTGCGGCCGGCACGAGCTGGCCCTCCAGCAGCGCCTTGCCCAGCAGCCGGCCGAACGCGCGGTAGTACAGCAGATAGTCCGGCACGGCGATGCACGCGTTCGGGTTGATAGTGTAGGCCAGGCCGTCGCCGGCGCCCGTGTGCACGGCCTGGAACAAGCCGTTCGTGTCGCTGAGGAACTCGACCATGACCAGGTCGAACCACTCGCGCACGATGCCGCCAGCGTCCACGCCGGGCTCGTTCAGAAACCGCACGCGCAGCGGCCGCTTTAGCTGCTTGCCCGAGACAAAGATCAGCCCGCGCATGGTCGCGTGCAGCAGATCGTCCCGCGCCGTGACCAGCCGCAGGTCGTTCTTGGCCGTGGGGTTGTCCCACCGCGAGTGCAGGATGGCCGACGTCTCCTGCATGAACCACTTGTGCTTCTCCGGGAACGACAGTGCGCGAATGGACTCGAGCGCGAACGGGTCCAGCGCCGACGCGTCCTTGGAGCCGTTGATGGGCGACGGCGCCACGTACACCTGCGCGCCCTCGGCCGGCTTGAGTCGCAGCTTGCCGTGCGGATACTTGCTCGAGAGTTTGTTGCGCGACACAAAGGCCGTAGCGATGACCATGTCCTCGACCACGGATGTGTGGCCCAGGTCGTCCGCGTGGTGCGTCCAGACCACGCGGTTGTCGTCACTCAGCGCCGGGCGCCACTCCTTGCGCTTGTAGCGCGTCATGGACGTCAGGGGCGACGACCGCGGCGACAGCATGGTGTCATTGGGCGAGACCACAGCCGAGGACGAGCCCAGGAACGACGGCGAGAGCGAGGACGACAGCACCGTGCTGGGCAGCGACGCCGAGGAGAGCACCGAGGCCGGGCGCACCTTGCTGTTGCGGCTGCCGAGCTTCTCGCGCTTGTCGGCGTTGCAGAGCGCGCACTGGGCCTTCATCTCATAGTTGGCAAAGTCGCAGTGCGCGCAGATCCAGAGCCGAAGCAGCTCGTCGTCGTTGAGCAGGTCCTCGCGGAAGGACGTGAAGACGGACCGCGAGCGCTCCAAGTCGAAGGACAGCCCGGCCTCGTCCTCGCTCTGCAACGCCGAGCGCACGCAGATGACGTAGACCGAGTAGAGAATGCCCAGCACGAGCAGGCTGATGAACACGAGGAAGGCCAGGCCGATGCCCAGCCGCCCAGAGGACGGCGAGTCGCCGTCCACGTCGGTCTCTGAGCTGCTCGCGGTCTCGTCTGCGGAAGATCGGATGTACCCATTCGCCTGATTGGCCGCGGCGTCCGCAATGCCGAACCACATGCACCAGACCAGCGCCATGTGGAGAGTGGTCAATGCCGGTGCCATGACCGACACACAGCGCAGTGGGGAACTGTCTCGCCCTGCCAGCGGAGCACCCTGCCGTTCGGGTTCCAGAAATGGGGCGCCGGCCATGATCGCGTGTTGGCCGTTGCGGCTTCCGCATTGGAAAGTTCCGGCCGCGTTATCTGAAAGGTCGGAAACGAACCACTTGAGAATAGATCGCTTCTTCCCATCCATTCGTCACAGCTGCTCGGTCCCACAGACAGCGAGAGGCCTGTCACTCAAGGGCAACGACGCTTTGCACATCAGATACTGAAGGGTATTGGTGATATTTAGAAGCGTGGACACTTTATACAGATCCATCGATGCAATGGGCATATCAATAAACTAGACCTTAGTTGGTCTTGGACGGCGCTGGCGTGGCCTTGTAGTCGGACGCCGTGGTGGACGGAGCGGGCGTGGCCTTGTAGTCGCCCGAGTCGGACGAGTCCGAGCTCTCGCTGTAGCTGGCCGAGTCCGAGCTGTCGTAGCTCTCACTGCTGTCCTCCGATTCGTAGCTGTCGCTGCTGTACTCACTGTCGCTGTAGTCCTGGCTGTCGCTGTAGTCCGAGCTCTCGCTCGACTCGTCGTACGTGACCACGACCACCACTTCGTAGTCGCCGCTGCCCGAGCTGCTGCTGTTGTAGGCCGACGGAGTCGAAGCCGCCGGCGTGGCGGCAGGCGTGGAGGCCGCCGGGGTGGCCGCAGGCTTTGCAGTGGTCGCAGCAGGCGTAGACGGAGCCGGGGTGGCAGCAACCGGCGTGGAAGCCGCGGGTGTGGCCGCAGGCGTGGACGGCGAGGGCGTGGCCGAGTACACGCGCACGTGCACGCTGCCCTGCGGCACAGCCGAGACGCTGGGCGTGAGAGCGAGCGCGATGCAGGCGGCGACGAAGAGCAGGTTCTTGGTGAAGACCATGGCTTAGGACGAGAGAGCTTGGGCTGGAGAGTGCTGAAAGCGGAATGGCAATCTCAGTCCCATGTTGCCAATCGGACCTGAGTTGGGTTCACCCATTGGGTGGCTGGCCGCACGCTAGCGCCACCGACCGGCGCTGGATATTCGAACGGTGGCGTATGAATCAGGTTCGTCGGCTGGAGCCACAGAATCCACCGAGAGCGCAGCTGAGCGCGGCCAAGGCCCTGGGTTGTTTACACCAGCAGCAGTGGCAGAGAGAACTCAGGTTGGTCTCTGCCACGTTCCTGCAGGCGAAATTCGGAACCCACGAACCACGTGACTCCAGATGGCCGGCCCCGCCTGCTTGGCGCTGCTTCTGCGCTTGATCGTCAAGATGCGCAATCGTGTGGCTCCCACTCTGCCCAAGAGCATAGAATACGTCCAGGTCAACAGCACATGGGGATATATGTTGGCTTAACTAAGAGGCTGGAGGCCTTGGTCTCGCTTGATTCCGATGTGAACCACACCACGGACATGGTGTCGGCTGGATATAGGAGACCGCGTCTTCATCTACTGTTACATAGGGAGCTTCACACAGATCTGGGCTGCTGCGGCTCTCTCCGCGCGCAGGTCGCTGATGGCAGAGCCGACCGCGTGGCTCAGGAGGATCGTCGGGCCTAGAGCCCACGCGACGCAGACGACCACTGCCATGCACTTCTTGACGAGCATCCTGCTGCCGGTATCGTAAAGGAGACTGGCTGGCCTCGAAGCGTCGCTTGGGTCTTTCACAGATACCGAATCCAAGAGACAAGCGATTGCTTTGCCCCTTGATATTGGATTCAACGGCATGCATAACTGACGTGTTTTCCACGAGTGCCGAGAGCAACACCAAAACCATTGATCGTTTCGAGGGGCCAGAACACGTTCTGTGCACAATGTATCGCCGGGGGCTCTGTTTGCGCGCATCCGTTAGTATTATTAGAGCAGAGCCGAATTGAAGGCATCTCGACCTGCTTTCCCCTTGCAGCTCATCTGAGCCATGAATGCACTGCTGTTGCGTATAGGACCGCTCGTGGATGCAGTGCTGGATTCCCTGGAGCACCTATCAGGGAAGTTATTCGTCAGTCATCGTGGAGCCTACTCGGTCGAGCGCCTTCATGCACTCGATAGTTACTGCCGTCGGACGTCCAAGCGGCGAGCCCTCTTGGTCTGCTCCGTGCTCTCGATGCCTCCCTTTATGGTGTCCATTGGTCTGGAAATGATCCCGCTGCAGAACCCAGCGGACGGGTGGCAGGCCAATTATGGCTGCTGGGTCAGGCTGTACTTCGTGGGATTCGTTGTCTGTCTTGGAGCGCTCATGCAGATCAATGCGCTTGTGCCGGAGCTTGAGATGAGCACTTTTGCAATGCTTCGTTCTTGTTTCGCCACTGCGTGTGGCTACGATATCATGCTGATCAGCTTTGCCATTGCTTGGGTCTTCCCAACTCCACTGGCAGTCGTGATCGGCTCGATCCCATTCGCAGCCATGCTGATTGGATTCTTCCTATTGACCGTTGGCATCGACCGATTGATAAAACAGCCAAGTTTGCGGCACCAGGTCGTGCAACAGATCTACATGGTCGGAGTACAAGCCATTTTGGTCGTTGTGTACTCGATTTTCAGCGTCATATACTACTTGTTGCCAGAGCAATACAAGGCTTTGTATGTGCTCATGCTGCCAGTAATGAAGCTTGCCATGCAACATATCGTGGCGTGGGCCACCAAAGAGCTGGAGGAGTACCAGCCGGGCATCATAGTCTTCTGCGTGGGCGTGTTCAACGCTCTGTACATGTCCAAGTGCATGCAGACCTCTGGCTCTCGCGTGACGTATGCAGTGATTGTCGCGATGGATGCCCTGCAGGGCATATTGTCATATCGCCGGCTGAAGAAGATCATAAGGAATATCCACACTCTGGCAGATGCGTGCGACAGCCATGATCTGCTGGACAGAGGCTTTTTGCAAGCAATCGTCCACTTGAGCAACGAGCCGGGGGTCTTTCTAGATGGAGCCACCATTCGAATCCGATCTCCGATCAAGTCCCGCTTCTTAACTATGGATGACGATCGTCAGGCAAGTGTGCAGCTTCAGCAAAGTGCACGACCGAAGAAGAAAACGGTCGTGGCTCTCTTGGTTCGCTTGAAGCATGGGCGCGCAGTGAAGATTTGGCCAGGACCGAAAAAGCCTGTAACACAGACACAAACTCCATCCATTCCACGTGCAAATAAATCGAGACCCTCAAGTCGAGTGCAGCCTGCAAGCACGCACACTGAGTCATTCGAACAGCACAAGAGCGCTTTCATTCACATGGTAAATCCTGGGACGCTAGCGCCAAAGAACAAGATCGTTCAAATGTCATTGAAGCTGCTGTTCGAGTGCGAATACCACGTGCTTGTGGAATACGTAGAAAGCATTGTTCCTTTGATGTACGCCATGTACGTGGCCATTGTCTGCAAAATGTCCGCTGCCGAGTACTATCCTGAAACACGTGGCAAAAACGCGAGCCAGGTCGATACCATGGTGGCCAACATCGTCGCATACGCGTCGGTCGAGGTCCTCTCGTTCATCATCATGCAGTTGTGCGTCAAATGGGAGTGCGGTCTTTCTCCAGTCTACTTGCTGGCATTCGTCATTGAAAATCAAACGCAGGAATTACTTGGACGGCTTCTCGTGTGGTACATCTTCCTTTTGCAGTTCACGCTCGCCCATTTCGGTACGTTCTCTCTCGCTTCGCATTGTTCTATGGAGCTTTTGCAGATTCGTTGTTCATACCCCCATGTTGTTCATCATTAGGCGTTGATTTCACACTTCATTTTGCCTGGCTGCAGCATAAAACATGAGGCTCTGGAATGTTTTATTTGAGCATGACATGTTTGTGATGGCAATGCAAAACTAAAAAGCCATGCCCCTAAACTTTGCCTTTTGCATCGCTCTATGTCTTCGAGCGGAACCAGACAGCCCATCGAGTTGTCCTCGCGTGCCAAAAGTAATCCTATTTACGCCTTATTACTGTAATAATAGACCGGAAAGGCTCAATTTGGAAGTAGATTCGAAATATTCCAGCATCACTTATTTCATGATGGAGCGTTTCTGCATCACGAGTCGCGAAAGTTATTCTGGAGTCGTAGGCGAACGCATTTGGAAACAGAGCCTATCTGTCCTTGTCGGCCTCAATGGCGGGCTTCGTCAAGAACGTGTTGCAGTACGTGCAGAAAGGCCAACCGAGCGATCCAGACAAGCCCGACAAGCTTGCTTTGCGGCGGACTTCGACTGCTGGTGAACATGCGCGCATCGTGCGCAAGCAGTTGTCATTAAACTTTCGCTGGCATGCTCGTGTTGCAGCAATTGATATCACCCATGTCGACATTTACTATGGCTCGCTCACTGGAACAGCCGAACGATATGCCATGAGACTTGGCAATGACATTGCAGCGAGAGGGCTAAACGCGACCGTGCAAAATCTTGATACGTTTGATCCCGAAGAGTTCACACGCAAAGACCGCATGACCAGCACTCGAGCGTTTGTATTCGTGGCGTCAACTCATTTTGCTGGCAGCGCCCCACCGACTGCAGAGAAATTCTATGAATGGTTGCAGTTTCCTTTTGAGATAACCAGCTCAACCTCGTCGTCCACTGATCCTGAAGCCAGAAATGCCGACGCAGATGTTCCATCTTCAACTCGTACTTCGAGCTTGAAGCTTAGCAGTAGAGCATTTTCATCTCGTGCAGCTTCGATTCTACGCGGCATGCAATATGCCGTATTCGGAATTGGGGACTCAAAGTACTTGACATACAATGCCGTTGGAAAATTCATGGATGTAAAGCTACAAGCAGCCGGTGCAACTCGTGTACTGCCTTTGGGACTAGCTGACATTTCCAAAAATGCCGATGCCGTGTTCGTTGAGTGGGAGCATAGCCTGTTTAAAATAATGCCAACGATCGATTCCATGTCATTGGATTCATCCGTCGATAATTCAAGGGCTGAACTTCATTTGGTAAACGAAGAGGGAGATACCGCATCACCAATTCAAATTCAAGAGTCTGGATCTACAAAATATGATTCAACTATCCAGTATTTTTCTTGGAATCGGAGGCATTCTGCTATGAACCTTGTGCATGACACTGAAAACTTCACTCCAGCACTCTCAAAAAAACAAATAATGGATGTGAATGGTGCTCCTGTTCGACTGCGTTTCAAGTGTCAGTTTATCGAGGATCCAGAGCCAAGAGGAATGCCAATAGAAACTACTACATTTGCACGATTACGTACCAAGCCGCCACTTTTCAAGCCAGGTGCCATGATTCAGACAATTGAGCCTCGCCTTAGTGCGGACACATCCAAGAATGAAATAGCACTCGTAAAACTTCAGCTAATGGATCCTGAGCTGACGTATGATACCGGGGACACTTTCGCGTATTTTCCTCCCAATTCTGAAGAGCAGGTGATTCAAATTGCTGTAACTCTGAGGTTTGATCTCGATTCTTGGTTTCAACTGGAATTTGAAGGAAACAACGCTCAGCAGCTTCCGTTCCCAACTCCCTGTACAGTGCGAACTGCGTTGACTGAGTTCCTAGAGATGCGCACTGTATCGCGTGAATTTGTACGCGTCGCGTCAAGATTTGTATCGGAGGAAGGTGAACGAGATGTTTTAGAACATTTGTCTTCAGCTGATGGCTGTGCAGCATTTCATACGCAGTTTGTAGAGCAGCACAAGTGCATCTCTGACTTGATTGCGCTTGCCCCTAGCTTGAAGTTGCCATTCGAAGTTTTTGTGTGCATAGCACCTCTGATCAAGCCTCGACTTTACTCGATCGTGTCCTCACCGCGAGTTTCTCCCCGAACCATTGATGTTGCCATATCGTTGGGGTCACCAGAAAATAACTCTGCAGGAAAATCTGTATCATACATGAGGCATCTAATGCATTCGCACCAAACTGGTCACGGAACATTGCTGCGAGCATTTGTTATACCAACTCCATTCAAGCTTCCGACTGATGCCATAGTACCGATCATCATGATAACCCATGGAATCGGTGTTGGTTTGATGCGAGCATTACTGCTGCAACGGGAAAACGAGTGGAATCAATTGCAGTCAGATAGTATTGCGCTAGACACGAAATGCTCGACAAACCTCGTTTTTCTCGGGTGCAGTAATCCATCCTCGTTGCTCTTTAAACATGAATTTGAACTGTGGGAATCAAATGGTTTTATCCAGCGATACATGGCATACTCTGCAGAGCCTAGTCAGGAAAGGCAACTGGTGCAGCAGGTTGTTAGCAACCACATTGAGACAATATTCGAAATCATGAGTCAATCAGCACAAGCTCGTATATACGTATGTGGAGGGCTTCAGATGACAAGAAGTATCCGCGGGATAATGCAAGGACACGCGGATCCTAATTGGTTTGCCTCCATTGTGTCCAGTGGACGGTATATTGAAGACTCGTTTTTTAGGTAGTTTCTTGCACTGATCGTCAACAGCCAATTAGAAAAAAACACGCTTGGTATTTTCAAGAACCTTGGTCGCCAGCTCATTAGCATCTTCTCCACGAATCGCACTGACGATTTCAAGCACTTGGCTGTGCATATTCGAATGTAAATAGCAGCACTGTCGCATTGATAGAAATCGTTTCAATTACGTACATCATGGTGCATGGTTCGTTTCGACCCTTTACGAGGAGGTTGTCCTCATACTTCTCCGGCTTTTTCATTGCCCACGAAGTCTTCACATGCTTGAATCCTGCATGGGTGGGTCGGATATCACACCACGGAGCATCTGCATTGTTTAAACGCAATCAGTTGTGCAATCAATCGACGAAATCAAATGATGTAGAAGCAGATCGGGCACCTGTTTCGAGCATCAGGCGGTCCGTTGGAATAGCGCGAACAGTTTCGAGATTTTCAGCCGTCTTGAGAGAGCATCCATTGACACCTACAAACAAAGTCCACTCATTGGTCTCAGACCAAAAGACCACAACTCGTAATTACTCTGTTCATACCGATGTAGAGGCCCAGTTCAACCAGCTTTTGCATCTCTTCTGTACTCCCAGTGAAGGAATGCACGACTCCGTTTGTAAAGCGATTTCGGTGCTTTAAAATCATCTCTACAGCGTGATTCATGACGCAACAAATAGAAGGAGTTAGCGTTAGCAACACGCAGAGAACACCATGCATTAGACCAATGTAGATCGCTCCTACCGTAAAAGTCGCCGCCGGTGTTTCGGTTATGCAAGAAGAGCGGCAACTTGGTCCGCTCGGCAAGCTCCATTTGCTTCTCAAAGTACTTGAGCTGCGTCGCTTTGCCGCAGAACTCAAGGCGGTCGTAGTCCAGCCCACACTCGCCAATAGCCACGATCTGCATGTATACAGATCCCCCATTTAGCATGACATCAATCTCTCTGGCAAATGCATCCAAGCTTCTCTACCGTTCCATCGGTCATGCCCTCTTCACAGACGGCCACGAGATGCGCAAAGTATTTATCCGGATCGTTGCCGAACTCGTTCTGCTCAAACTCACTGCAGCGCGTCGGGTGCACGCCCACGGTGCTGAAGAGCGCCGGCCAGTCCGCATGAGCTTTCTGCGTTCTTGCGAGTGCCGCCGCGTGCTTGCTTTCCTCCAGCGACCCACCTATTAGCGTCAAATGGAACATGACGATTATGGTCAATCGTGCGATTGTGTCATCGTGCTGCAGCGGTCGTACCCGTGACGATGATCTTCTCCACCCCACTGGCCTTGGCTCGCGCTAGGACCGCGTCAAAGTCATCCTGCTCGCGCCGCAGCCCGTCACTTTCTCCCTCATCAAGATATGTTAGACGAACACAGGGAGACGCACCTTGTGCTTCTGCTTGCCTCGGTACTCGCCCTTGAAGACCGGGTCCGTGAGGTTCGCGCCAATGTCGATGAGCTGGTGGTGCGCCATGGAGCTCAGAGTGCGCGCACGGCAACTTGCAAGCCGCAGCATACCGGTATTTGTACTGGTACTCTTTTGGGCTCCAGTGAGGTTTTAATTTTTTAAATACGTTTCCGGGAGTGAAAAACCTCATATAGGAACCCGGGGTTAATCCAGTTTGCACCTGACTGCAAGATGGAGTTTGAACTGGTCAATGGAGAGGGGAAAGCAGTGACATCCGCCGACTCAGTTTATGTTCCTGACCATGCGAACGTCGCCCGTTTCCCAAGAGAAGTGGTTCAGGCAGTGTCTCGTGCTCTGCCTTTGAACAGTATCGCATCCGACCTCAATGTTTTCGAAAGCCAAACCGCATTTGAGGGTGGAAAGCCTTTGGATCCAGAGTCGCTTTTGAATGTTCGTGATGCCAAAGACCAAGTTCATTGTGCAAGTGCCGGAGTGTATGCAGCGATCTCAAACGAGCGCCATTGGGGTTGCACGAGTGGACTACTCGGAGGATTAGTTGAAGGAATTCCACGCCCATGACGTTCAGTTTCAATCGCTGCCAGCTTTCATGGAACAAGCATTGCCTGCGAAAATTCGCATGCAACCCAAGAAACTTCGCGATTGGGCGAGCAACGGCCAGAGCATTCAAGAGAAGCTGTTCACTGCTGATGCAACGTATCTATGCGAGAAGATGGAGCTGAAGGTGCGAACTCTGCTGAGCCCGCTGGGTAGCGGCGACATGGAGAATTCCTTCATTTTGTTTTGGGGCACCGTGATTCGCTCTATATTGGATTGTGTGTCGTTGACGCTCGCGCTAATCGGGAATCGTGCCTGCACTCCTCGACCGGGAGCACGCGTCCAGACTTTTTGTTTTTTTCTGAACGAAGTGTGTGTCTTCGCGGGGACGAGAAGTAGCCAGGTGTTGACCTGCAAGAACAACGCTTGGGACTCAGCAAAAAGCTCGTCTGGATCTACGGAGATGCGCCGTATTTGTTTGTCTATGCAGCATAGGGCTACAAGATCCAGCTTTTCGCTCTGGTGCCCAACAGCGTCGACAAGATCAGCGTGATCACGGTCCGGATTGGATCGCTTGGCTTGGATAGAGCGGAAGATAAACTTTGAATCCTGCTTGCTCTCTTGATCGTGTGTCGTCTGCTGGACACCATTGCAAGTCATTGCCCAAAATCAAGTCGGGGCGAGTTCAAAGACATTCGACGTTCGAATGGAGTGCTCGTGCTGCTTTTCCTCGCAGTTGTGAAGAAGACTTTTCCAAGTACCGATACCGACAGTCTTAGTCAAGCCGCAAAAGTTCCACGTGTTGATCGCCTGAAAATGCTGACATGGTCAGAAAATACGATCATGCTCGAGCCTCGATGAACAACGACGAAACCAGCTAATTTGGTGGAGCTGTTTGTAGCGCTTCACAACGTTCTTGGGGCTCTCGTGGTCCTTCTCCGTGCGTCGTGGATCCATCGAGACATCCACAAGACTAATGTGATCAGGAAACGTAATGGTGCTGCGTGGTTTCTGATTGATTTTATGGATGTCGCCATCTGTCCACAAAGCTTTCCTAGTGGGAACCATTTGATCACTGCGGAGCACGCCCCAGCAATCTTTGTGGACGGCGGTGCTCACACAACGGCTGTCGATATTTGGTGGAAACGAGTGGTGTGAACTATTATGATTTGTCGAACAGAGTAGCATTTGTTAAGCGGTTGATGGCGAGAAACCCGAAAATGTGGCCGAGCGCAGAAGAAGCTCTACGCTCTGTAGAGCTGCTGGAACAGGAAGCGCTGGAAGAAGCGCAAAAAGCCAATGCGCGACAGAAACGCAAACGAAAGGCGAAATCCAAAAACAAAGAATGATGGACGAGTTACTGGTAAGTTCGGTAACAAGCTTTTGCGTGGCAGCTCTAAATATTTCTATTCAGTCAAATTGTAGCAGTTCTTCGTATTTGAATTATGCATACGCTCGTCTTACTCCGTCCTTGCGGGAATACACCACACAAGCAAAACGGTGATATGCGATTTCAGTGACACCTCCCTGCAGCACATACTTTAATGTACGATCTGCGTCTTTTGCGCGTGAGTCTGCCTCACAATCGAATATGCTCAGCATGGTGATGTAGGCACTTGTGTAAGACTGGCTTCAACTCCATAGAGACTCATGCAAGACTGAACATTGAAAAGTGCAATTCTGGTGTGAGTCAGTACAACTCTTAATCAGCTTAATCGAGATCAACGACAAAATCGACACTTGACCAGTGAGAAGAAGACTCGCCCCGCCCGCTTGTCAAGAACTGCACGATGACCATATTCGATATGTATCGTTTGCCTGGTTGATAACGCATATCACGTGTATATGATGATTACTGCTCGGTCTCGACCTCTGTGAGAAGTGGCTTGATTAACGGATTAGCCTGTGGGTTCTCAACTACCTACTCATAAATATCAAAGACAGTCATACAGACGTTGTAGTGTTCCAACGGAGACAAACTTGGTGACTTCGCGAGTGGCAAGAAGGTGAGGGAAACGGTGGAAGATGATACCACCACTGCCCTGGGTGCGGAGGATGGTAATAATGTCATTGAGTGAGTCGGAATCGATTGAGTCAGAGCGGAGCATGTGTCGAAGGTGTGCAGCGAAGGTAGTGTACAG
>JAADVF010000107.1:0-54761 GCA_023334555.1 Elongisporangium undulatum
CTCGCTCGGCAAGATCAAGACCAACCAAGAGTTGCTGGACGCGCTCTTCGACATGAAGTTCGCGGTCGAGGGCATGGACACGCCCATCGAGATGAGCTTCAAAGACGTGGTGTTTGTAATGGAGGACATTGACTGCGCCTCATCCGTCGTCAACGCTCGTGACGAGAACCTGAGCCAGGAGGACCGCAATCATGCCGCCAGTACGACGACGACAGACGCCGGGGCGGAGGCCATGCCTCCGTTGGTGAAGGAGTCGGACGATGAGAAACTCATGTCGGCCATGATGAAGCTGTGTGTGGAGGACGAGAAGAAGTACGCGCAGCAGAACGACCGATTGAACCTCTCGGGTCTGCTGAACGTGCTGGACGGCGTCATCGACTGCCCCGGCCGCATCGTGATCATGACGACCAACCACCCGGAGAAGCTGGACCCGGCGCTCATCCGTCCCGGCCGCGTGAACAAGAAGCTGCTGCTGAGCTACATTGGCGTGGCGCAGATCATCCAGATGGTAGAGTACTACAGCAGCACGACGCTGTCCGGTGCGCAGCGAGAGGTCTTGGAGCAGGCGTTCCCGACGACCCCGACGCCGTTCACGCCGGCCGAGGTCGAGGAGATCTGCGCCGAGTACGACGACGTGGACGGCGTGATCGAGGGCCTGCTCAAGCTGGCCCAGGAATAAAGAGAGAGAGAATGCGTGTTGTACAAATATCCTACTACCTCAAATGCATACTACATCAGCCCATAGGCGAGAAATAAGTTATATCTAAGCTCAAGGGGTGAGTATTCATTCTGTGACGTATGCGCGGGGTGAAGCCAGGCATTTAATTCGAATGCGCTGAACTAATAGTACAAACATAATCTTCCACATGACTAACATATTGGTGGTAGTTCTTTGGAAATGTTCTGTGGATGAAAGAGCAATGAAAAGATGCGTCACCCAAGCGAGAAACGTGTTGTTTGCACACAAAAAATTAGCACCTTCCAGCATGAGCCATCTCTTTCGCTTTTGCTAATGCAATGTCACAATATTTCGTCGTTTCGGAAGAGTGACGATCTCTCATATAGAGCCACGCCACCAATGGCTTCAGCAGGATGGACGGAAGAAGCGGATGACGCGAGCCTCTGGGGGCGCGTGGATCTGCCGCAATTCGAGTTCTCAGTGCGCGGCCAGGACCAGCGGGAGGTGGTGCTCACGGCCGTGCAGGACCAGGACCAGTCCATCTGCCAGGGCCGCCGCGACTTCGCCTCGCACGGCCACTGCGTCTGGGACGCCGCGCTGCTGCTGGCTGAGTTCCTGCAGAGCGAAGCACAGCGAGACGCACTGAGCTTCAGCGGCCGGAAGGTCGTGGAGCTGGGCGCTGGCGTAGGCCTGGTCGGCATGGCGCTCGCCGTACTGGGCGCAGACGTCGTGCTCACGGACCAGGAGTACGCGCTGCCGCTGCTGCGCAAGAACGTGCAAGTGAACTTTGAAGGTGACCAGAGCCACGGCAGCACCGCGCCTCGCGTGGAGGAGTGCCAGTGGGGCGAGCCTCTCAAGGGAGTGCTGAGCGAGTGGCAGAAGCGGACCGACGTGATCGTGTTCTCAGACGTGCTGTACCACGAGTCCAGCTTCCTGCTGCTCATGCAGTCCCTCCGAGCGCTGGCGGCGCCGACCTGCGACGTGTACTTCACCTACGAGACCCGCAACGCCGGCATCGAGGCCGGCTTCCTGAGCGTGCTCAGCGCAGAGTTCGACGTACGCGTGATCGCTCGCCAGGACAACCAGGAAGTCTTTGCCAAGTTTGACCACCCGCACGAGCTGTTCATGTACCACGCCCGGCCCAAGACCAGTCAATAGAGAGATGATTTTGTATTTCGTTTTGCTTCAGAGCCGAGAGGTCACCAACGAAGCTGCGGCCGCCGCTGGTGATGCCGGGGAGTCTTCTGTCAGCATCTGCTTCATCTCCTGGGGCTCCTGCTGCTGCTGCTCGGCCTCCTCCTGCGACAGCTCGACGACCTGCCGGACACTGCTGTTGGCCGCCATGGGCAGCTGCCTGGTCTTCTGGTACAGATTGCCCAGGAATACGCACACGGCGTCTGCATGCGCCAGCGCGCGCGGCGAGACCATAAAGTTAAACATGTGATGCGCGTCCGGCACCTCCACGAACACGTCGGTCACGCCTGCGAACGCGTCGCTGGCGGTTGCTGCGCTGCGCGACCGGAACCGCTGCAGATGCTCGAAGAATAGCGCCGAGTCGCCGAACGGCACGAGCGTGTCATGCGTGCCGTGCGAGACAAAGAACGGCGGCACGCTCTGCGGCGTCTGCGTGGCCGCCTCGCGCTGCGCCTGGTCTAGCCAGCTCATGGGCGACGCGTAGTCAAAGTCCTGCTCCGAGTCGCGCATCTTCTTCTGCATGACCAGAAACTCGATGTACCGCACGAAGCCGTCGCCCTGGTCCTTGTAGAAGTGCATGCCGTGGCGGTCCGTGAAGTCGTGCACGCCGAACGAGTCCACGCAGCCGCGCACACTCGTGTCCACGTCCTCAAAGCCCGGCTGGAAGGCCGCCACGCCGGGCGTCAGCGCGACCAGACTAGCCAAGTGGCCGCCGGCCGATTCGCCGCCGACGGCGATGAAGTCCGGATTGGCGTGGAACTTGGCGCGCGCATTCTGGCGCAGGTACGCGATGGCGCGCTTGGCGTCAATGAGATGCGTGGGGAAGGACACGCCGGGAGACATGCGGTAGTCGATGGAGCACACGACCCAGCCCTGGCACACGAGCTGGTACACGAACGGGTATGGCGGGATCCGCCGGTCGCCCACGACCCAGCCGCCACCGTGGATGTAGAGCAGGATAGGCGCATTGGGCGGCGTGGTCTTGTGCGTGTACACGTCCATCTTGAGCTTGGTGGTCTTGTAGCGCCCCACGCGTGCGTAGGTCACGGTCTGCACGGGGTTCACGCCGGGAAAGCTCAGCGACAGCGCCACGGGCTGCGGCAGGGGCAGCAGCACGCTGAGCCAGCGGCGCCATGACATGTCGCCAATGCCGTTGAGCTGGTCAGCTGGAATGTCGGACGCGTCCACCATGGCCGAGCGGATGCAATCCTTGGCCGAGAGATTGCCCTGGTACATGCGCGCCAGCTGGACCAGCGCGATGGTCTGCAGCACGCCAGCCACGGAGCCGGACCACCGGGACAGGATCGGCATGCGCGACTTGTACAGCGCGAACAAGGCCGCGAAGTGCGTGGCGAACATGTTGTGTGCCAGCTCCGTCGGCAGCAGCGACGCCGCCATGCCGATCATGTTCTGTTTGGAGTCACACACGAGTCCGTGAGCATGCGAAGCCACCTGGAGGAAAAACGGCGATCGCTGTTACCTCTCTTGCGATGGTCTTATCTCTGGCACGCCGCACCAGCAGCAGCGTGGCGATGGCGAAGGCCATGTAGCCCCAGCGCGCGAGCCGGTCGGGCGCCACGAGCGTTCTCGGATCCAGCACCTTCATCTCTCTCTGATGGCTTTGGGCCAGATTCCTCCTACTGTACGGAGATGTTATGTTTACGCAGCCGGTTGCGGGTGGCCAGTTTGGAGATTCGGTTTTCAGCCAATCAAATAGAGTTAAATGTGGTGATGCATAGTTTTGTCCAATCGGTCGTTGGATTGCGGTCGTCATCTTGATTGCGCGGCCTCTCATGATGTCAGCACCCAAGAGCTGCGCATGTCACAATGAGGAGCTACAGACGCGAGATGGCGGCTGTGGGGATGAGCGCATCCTCTCGCAACTGGCGCAGGGGCTTGGATCGGGCGTGCAGATTCTGCAGGAAGACGCACACGGCGTCGCCATGCGCCAACGTGCGTGGGGAGATGAGGTAGTTGAACGCGTGATGCGCATCCGGGATCTCCAGGAACACGTCCTCCACGCTGCTACTGCTGGCGCTATTAGATGTAGCTTCACGCTGCCGATGCTTCTGCAGCTTCTCGAAGAACAGTGTCGAGTCGTCAAAGGGAACGAGCGTGTCCAGCGTACCGTGGGAGACCAGGAACGGCGGCACCGGCTGCTTGCGCTCGGCTGCCTTGGCGGGCGACAGCCAGTAGATGGGCGACGCCTGCTCGAACTCGTCGGCAAAGTCGTCCGGGTTCTTCTGCATCACGAGCAGCTCGATGAACCGCTTGAACGAGTAGTCCTTGTTCTTGTAGAAGTAGAACCCGTGGCGATCCTTGAAGTCGTGCACGCCGTAGGTATCGACGCAGCCGCGCACGGTCGTGTCCACAGACTCGAACCCAGGCTGCAGGAACGGCTCGTTCGCTGTGAGCGCGACTAGAGACGCCAAATGACCACCGGCAGACTCTCCAGCTACAACAATGAACTCTGGATCGGCCGCGAACTTGGCACGCGCGTTCTTGCGTAGGTACGCGATGGCGCGCTTGATGTCGATCAGATGCGTCGGGAACGCGACCTTGGGCGACTTGCGGTAGTCGATCACGCACACGACCCAACCCATGGCAGCAGCCTATGTAATGCAATGCAATGGATCGGTGAGAGAGGGCTAGAAGACAATGGGGAACGGCGTGTATACCTGGTACACCAACGTGATGGTGGGGTTCTTGCGGTTCCCGACGATCCAGCCGCCGCCGTGGATGTAGAGCAGAATGGGCGCATCGGCTGGTGTACTCTTGTGCTTGTACACGTCCATCTTGAGTCGCGTGGTCATGGCTTTGCCTACGTGCGCGTAGATGACTGTGTCCGTCTTGCTCACGCCTGGGAAGCTCACGGACAGCGCTGTGGTCTTGGGCACGGGCAGCAGCACAGTGAGCCAACGTCGCCAGTTCATGTCTCCAATGGCTTGTAGCTGCTCAGGAGGGATGTCGGACTCCTCCATGGCCTCTCGGATGTAATGCTTGGCCTCTACATTGCTCTTCTGTAGCTCTGCCAGCTTGACCAGCGCTACGCATTGGATCACGCCAGCCACGCCGCCGATCCATCGCGACAGCACGGGCGTCTTGGACTTGTACAAATAGTACACCACGAAGGCATTGAGCGCCAGCAGCGAATGCGCCAGCTCCGTGGGGATTACGGCTGTAAAGAGGCTGAGAAAGTTCTGTTTCACACACGTTCAACATCCATTCCTTCCGTGGACCCTGGCACTGGCACTGGCTACGGACCTCGTTGGCGATGTTCTTGTCGCGCCCGCGACGCACCAGATGCAACATTGTGAGCGCGAACGCCAGGTACCCACAGCGCGTGAGCCGGTGCTTCATCTCTGGCGGCATCACGAGCTTCATGGCGTCTGTCTTCCGCTCTGCCCGTCAAAGATTCCTTCCTTCCTCCGAGTGGCAGCTCTTTGGACTGCTGTACCGTAACCCTTGCCAATCAATCACACGACATTCCGTTTTTTCAGCCAATCAACGGAAGGCTAAAACAATTAGTGTGGCCCACTCTACTTGAACTCGCTCCCGTGAGCCCCGGACACAATCACTTGAGAAGGAAGAGGAGGAATGGGCCGCGCCACGACCAAGCGCGCTGCGGCGGCGGCCGCCGGCTCCGCCCCGCTGTTCGGGGAGGAGCGCCGCGTGGTGGGCGTGGACGACCTCGTACTTCTACCGTCGGTGAGCGAGACGGCCATCCTGGAGAACCTCAAGATGCGGCACGCGGCCGACGTGATCTACGCCTACATTGGCCACGTGCTCGTGGTCGTGAACCCGTACAAGTGGCTCAACATCTACGACGAGCAGAGCATGCGCGCGTACACGCACAAGGCGCGCATCGACGTGCCGCCGCACGTGTTCGCCACGGCCGAGGAGACGTACCGCACGATGATCAGCGAGGAGGACAACCAGTGCGTGATCATCAGCGGCGAGTCCGGCGCCGGCAAGACCGAGGCGTCCAAGCAGATCCAGAACTACATCGCGAGTGTCTCGGGCTCGGGCGCCGGCGTGGACAAGGTCAAGCGCACGTTCCTCGAGAGCAACCCGCTGCTGGAGGCCTTTGGCAACGCCAAGACGTTGCGCAACAACAACTCGAGCCGCTTCGGCAAGTACTTTGAGCTGCTGTTCGACTCGGCCGGCCGGCCCCAGGGCGGAAAGGTGACCAACTACCTGCTGGAGAAGTCGCGCGTGGTGCGTCCGGGCAAGGGCGAGCGCAACTTCCACATCTTCTACCAGGTGCTGGCCGGCCTGCCGCTTGGCGCCAAGCAGAAACTGGCGCTGGACGCCGGCGTGCAGGGCTTCCAGTACCTTACGGCCAGCGGCTGCTTCGACGTGGACGACGTGGACGATGCGGCCGAGTTCGAGGAGACCATGGCGGCCATGCAGCACGTGGGAATCAAGCGCAAGCAGATGGAGCTGGTCATTCAGACCATCGCGGCCGTGCTGCATCTGGGCAACATCCACTTCCAGGGCCAGATGGTCGGCGACGCCGAAGGATCGTGTCTCAAGGACCGCCACTCGCTCGAGATCGCCTGCGAGCTGCTGGGGCTGGACGCCGACCGGCTGGAGCACGCGCTGTGCTACAAGCTGCTGCAGACCATGGCGCCCGGCGGCAAGATCGAGAGCTACGAGGTGCCGCAGAACACGAGCCAGGCCAAGGCCCAGCGCGACTCGATCGCCAAGATGGTCTACGACCGGCTGTTCGACTTCCTGGTCGAGCGCATCAACCACGCGCTGGACATTGAGAAGAAGGCCGAAAAGCACGGCGAGATCCTGAACCAGGAGGACATGACCACGATCGGCATCCTGGACATCTACGGCTTTGAGATCTTTGACAAGAACGGCTTTGAGCAGTTCTGCATCAACTACGTGAACGAGAAGCTGCAGCAAATCTTCATCGAGCTCACGCTCAAGAGCGAGCAGGAGGAGTACGAGCGCGAGGGCATCGCCTGGGCGCCCATCCCGTTCTTCAACAACAAGGTCGTGTGCGAGCTCATCGAGGCCAAGCGCCCCACGCCCGGCATCTTCCTGATCCTGGACGACACGGTCAAGACGATGCACTCGCGCCAGGGCGACACGGTGGACGCCAACTTCCTCGAGAAGGTCTCGAGTCTGCACCAGGCCAACCCGCACTTCTCCAAGCGCGGCCGCATGTTCGAGATCAAGCACTACGCCGGCGATGTGCAGTACACGATCGACGGCTTTGGCGACACCAACAAGGACTTTCTGAGCAAGGACATCGCGCTCATCATCAGCGAGAGCTCCAACAAGCTCATGCGCTACATCTTCCCTGAGGAGATCGACCTGAACGACAAGCGTATGCCGCACACGGCCGGCTACAAGATCCGCACGCAGTGCGATGCGCTGGTCACGGCGCTCATGGACTGCACGCCGCACTATGTGCGCTGCATCAAGTCCAACGACCAGAAGCAGGCCAACAAGATCGATGATCGCCGCGTGGTGCACCAGATCAAGTACCTCGGTCTGCTGGAGAACGTCAAGGTGCGTCGTGCCGGGTACGCCTACCGAGGGGACTATGCCCGATTCGTGGATCGGTTCCGTCTGCTGTCCAAGGAGACGTACCCGGAGTTCCGCGGCACGGACAAGAAGGGAACCCAGGCGATCCTGCGCGCAGTGGTCAAGTCGCTGCCGCAACTGGAGCGCGAGGTCCAATTGGGCAAATCCATGGTGTTCATCCAGACGCCCGAGACGTTCTTCGCGCTGGAGAAGCTGCGCGAGAAGAAGATCGGGTCGTTCGCCAAGCGGATCCAGAAGGCCTGGAAGAAGTACTACGGCCGTCGCCATCTGATCCAGCTGAGCCAGGAGATCACCAAGCTCTATGTGTCCAACAACAAGCAGCGTCAACGTGTGAGTCTCTATCGCCCGTTCGATAGCGACTATCTGCGCGAGAGCGAAGCGATTCGGGACGCGATCATGGCCATTGTGCAGCATTACGGCGACTCGGAAAACATTCTGTTCTTGGATCTGATCAAGAAGGTCTGCCCGTTCGGTGACAATCACTCGGCCTCGGTGTCGCCGGTGGTGCTGGCCGCGCGGTTCCTGCTCATCACGGACTCGTATCTGTACATGATGGAGAAGCGCACGTGGCAGCCGACACCGGACCCCAAGAGCACGTGGGAGCCGCCGCTGGTGTACCTGCGCCGTCGTGTTCCGCTGGACGCGATCCAGGAGATCTCCATGAGCACACTGGCAGACACCTACTTTGTGCTGAAGATCCGCGCGGACCCGCTGCTGGCGGAGCCCAACAAGAGCAACTGGCTGGACAACAAGTCGGTGCTGGAGTGCATGGCCACCAAGAAGAAGTTTGGGCTGTTCAACCGCCGCCACCACTGCCGCTACACGGGCAAGATCTACTGCAACGACGTCTGCAAGCAGCTGGAGGTCGTGCCGGACCGCGGGTACTACACGCCCGTGCGTGTGTATGACAGCACCATCGGCTTTTTCTCGACCGAGATGCTGGAAGACCAGCTGCTGTCGTCCGAGAAGAAGACTGAGATCGCCGTGACGCTTGTGGATGCGATCCGCGCCAGGACATCCAACATTGTGCCGGTCACGTTCTCGGATTCCATCCGTTTGCGTGTGGCTCCGAACGCGCTGGCCAATTCGCCGGCCCAGGAGCTCCGCTTCGTGGCAGCCGCGCTGGCCAAGATCTCGGGGGATAAGACGCAGGTGCAGATCCAAGTGGCTCCAGGTGTGCCCGAGGAATACATCCGCAAGCGCCGAAAGCGCGAGAAGGCTCGTCGCAAGCGCATGGAGCAGCAGGCGCAGGAAGAGATGGAACTGCGTGCGCAACGCCGAGCGCAGCTGGAGCAGGAGCGTGAGGCCGAGCGGATCCGCCGCGTGGCTGAAAAGAAGGCCAAGAAGCTGGCCGAGAAGGAGGCTCGCCGTCAGTCCACGACGACGCGGAAATCGTCCAAGGCGTCCCTGGAAGGCGCGCGCAAGTTTGGCGAAGCCGTTCACGGTTCATCATCGTCCTTGAACGGCGGCAGCCAAAGCCTTGGCGGTGCCAACAGCGAGCTGGCAGCCATTCTGGCGCGTCGTCGCGGCGGGAACTAGATTTTTGTGGGATGAAGCAAGCCGGGACGAATGAAAGTCTTGCGCCAGAGGAAACGCCCATAGAGATACCAGCAAGTTGCACAGACTCTCACAGCTCTATAACGAAAAATGAAGATAATAACAAGCGCCTTTCCTACCTGAAGACCTGCTAGTGATCCACTGACAGGTTGGGCATTCGCTGGAGCTGCTCGATGCCTCCGCTCGTGATCTTGGAGCAGTACCAGAGGTTCAGAGACGCGAGGTTGTCCAGTGTCGATAGCTTGGCCAGCCCTTCGTCTGTGATCTCTCCACATTCCGCCAGATTCAGAGCTGTGAGCGAGGTGACCTGCGCCAGAGTGGCCATGCCTTCGTCCGAGATCATTGGGCAGTTGCCCATATCCAGCGACTTGAGCTGGGGCATGCACAGGAACGCCGTGAGACTGGCGTCCGTGAGCTTCGAGCAGCTTGCGAGGTCCAGCGACTGGAGTTTGTGCAGCGAGGCCAGGTTCTGGATGCCCATGTCAGTAAGCTTATTGCAGTACCAGAGCACGAGCGTCTCGAGCGCTGAAAAGGACGCGATCACAGCCGTGCTGGCGTCGGTCAAATGGCGGCAGTTGGCCAGGTTCAGCGTCTTGAGCTTAGTCAGGCCGGCCAGCGCGCGCACTCCGTTGTCGTCCACGTGGTTGCAGCGCATGAGGTTGAGATTCGTGATGTTGGGCAACTTGCCCAGGCCTTCGAGTGCCGCGTTGCCGACCTGTCGACAATTGGCTAGATCCACGATGGACAAGGCTTGGAGCTGCGATAAGGAAGCGATGCCCTGGTCCTGGATGCCAGCACAGCCTCCGAGATAAATGGCCTTGAGGTTCTGCAGACCACTGAGTGACTGCAGTCCTTGATCCGTGATCTGGTAGCAGCTCACGAGGTCCAGCGACGTGAGATTCGACAGCTTGGCGATCGACTGCAGCGCCACATCCGTGACTTTGCCGCACTTCATGGCGTTCACGAAGCGCATGTGCTTGAGCGGCTCCATGTGCGCAAACGTCTCGTCGCTGATCTCGCTGCAGTACCAGAGATTGCAGGACGACAACAGTGGAAAGTTGCTCAGCACCTGCGTGCCTCTGTCCGTGAGGTTGTAGCACCCAGCTACATCCAGTGTCACGAGCTTGGTCAGCGGGGCGAGCGCCAGAAGCCCATCGTCTGTCAGATCACCCACGTTGGCGATCTCGAGGTGCCGCAGGTTCACGAGCGTTCTCAACGAGCGGACGCCCGAGTCCGTCAGCTGGCTGCAGTTGGACAAGTTCAGGTTGGTCAGCGAGTGAAGCGACGACAGCGCCGTGATGCCCGCGTCCGTGAGCTGGCCCTGGTTGCAGTACCACAGATTGAGCGTGCGCAGGTTCGTGAGCGACGCAAGCTCCCGGATGCCGTTGTCTCCAATGCGTCGGCAACCACGCAGACTCAGATTCGTGAGCGACTTGAGCGTCGAGCCGATCGAGGCCACGCTGGCGTCTGTGAGCGCGGTGCAGTAGCCCAGGTTCAGCGACGTGAGTGACGTCTGCGCTTGCACGAGATCGTTCACGCCCTTGTCCGTGATCTGGAAGCAGCCCTTGAGCGCCACACTCTGCAGGCGCTGCAGCCGAGCAAGCATCGAGACCGTGATGTCCGTGATGTTGGAGCAGCCTGTGAGCACTACCTCGGCGAGTCTCGGGAACCGCTCCGGCAGGTGCACGAAATGCTCATCCAGCACCAGACGTCTCGCAGCAATGAACGAAGCTGCTTGGGCTGCACCTGCTAGCTCCCTGCCCAACGCCCTGCTTACCAGCAGCAGGCGGAAGAGGTCGTCAACACCCAAGTACGGCACGATCACCGGGAATACCGGCGAGAGCGTGAGCAGGCCGGATGAATAGAGTGTCATGGCATCCAGTTGGTCTTCGAGCGTTGATTCAATCGTGTCTTGGAGCGGACGATTGGCTGGCGCTTGGTCCTCTTCACGGTCGGCGCTCTTGCTCTTGTCCCGCACAGCCGCCTTGACCACCAGGCGCCACTGGTGGAACGTCTGCTTGCGCCGCATGTACGTCAGTCGGTCGTACACGCAGGGGCAGCATGCGTCCCAAGACGAGGCCTTGGATCGGCTCTTGCTGTCGCTGCTCGAACTGTCGGAGTCGTCGGCCTGCTGCGCCAGAGTGTCCTGATAGTGCGACACCTGGGTCTCCGTGTCACAGACGCATACGGCGCAGATGTCGGCCACGTCGTCCATGCTGCCAGATCGAGAGCTCGCCATGCAGCAGTAAAGCAGAGCGGCGAGACAGATAGACGCTAGGACGCTCTTCCAGTGGCCAGCCAAGGCAGCGAGTGGGAAAGTCAGCGCAGCTTGTTCTTCTTCACGTCTCTGCCGCCATGCGTGTCAAATCGTCCTCACTAAGATGGCTACGGTACGGAGGATGTGGCACGCTCCACATTCATTCATGTATTTGGTCCGCGTCTTCTTTTATTCCCACCTCAAGCTACTGAATTTTCTTTTTCTCTGGGTTGAAATTAGTGATCAAAATGTGAGTGATGGTCTCACTTTCAGCCAGTGGGAACATTCGAAGACGATGGAAATACGTACTGTCATCCCTCTGTAAAGTGCGTATACAGGTAAAAACCTAGGAATTAGGTTTTTTCGCAGCTCTCTGTGACTTGAGTGGAGCTGCCCACTCACGAATCCGGCACCAGCCAACAAGCGCCAGACCTCACTCACCGCCCGCTCTCTTCATCCAACCCAAGCGCCATGGCCATCCGCTGCCAATTCGAGAACAGCAACGAGATCGGAGTCTTCTCCAAGCTCACCAACTCCTACTGCCTCGTCTGCATCGGTGGCTCGGAGAACTTCTACAGCACCTTCGAGGCCGAGCTGGCCGACCACATCCCGGTCGTGCATGTGTCGATCGCTGGCTGCCGCTTCGTCGGACGTGTCGCCGTCGGCAACAAGCGCGGTCTCCTGCTGCCCAGCACCACTACGGACCAGGAAATGCAACACATTCGCAATGCGCTCCCCGACTCGGTCGTGGTGCAGCGTGTTGAGGAGCGCCTTTCGGCGCTTGGCAACTGCATCGTGAGCAACGATCACGTTGCGCTTGTGCACACCGACTTAGACAGAGAAACGGAAGAGATCGTCGCTGACACGCTCGGCGTTGAAGTGTTCCGTCAGACCATCGCCGGTAACGCCCTTGTGGGTAGCTACAGTGCGCTGTCCAACCAGGGTTGCCTTGTGCACCCGCGCACCTCGGTCGAGGACCAAGAGGAACTCAGTTCGCTGCTGCAGGTGCCCGTGGTTGCCGGTACTGTGAACCGCGGTAGCGACGTCGTCGGCGCCGGCCTTGTCGTGAACGATTGGACGGCCTTCACGGGTCTGGACACCACGTCCACGGAGATCTCGGTCGTTGAAAGCATTTTCAAGCTCCAGAACGCACAGCCCACGTCCATCTCCACGACCATGCGCAGCGCTCTGATCGACTCGATGACTTAAGCAGCTCACAATGATACTTTGCTATTTTGATTTCGAATTTGCTCATCTTTCTGCTTGTGCCGAAGCTGTTGATTCTTAGTCTCGAGCTGTGTGTGTTATAAGCGTACTGCGATCACGGTGTTTGCTGCAGCCGTTCCAACTCGCTGACAATGTCGTCCAACTGCTGCTTGAACTGTTTAATCTCTGCGTTCTTCATTGCGATGGCGTGCTGATGAACTCGCTCACTGTTGAGCTTCTCCAGCTCCCGCGACTGCATGGCTTGTTGCAGCAAGACGTTCAGCTCGGCTTCGCGCAGCTGATGCTTCTGCGTCAGAGTCTCGATCTGCAGCTCCAGCGATCGGTACTGCAGCATGGAGGGTGTCTGGGGGATACTCATCTGGGATTGCAGTCGAATCACTTCGCTCTCTAAAAAGGGAACGCGAGCTGCCGCGTTCTCAAGCGCATGGCGGTCTTTCACTGCCTCTGCAATGCTCTTTTGAAGCCGCTCAACTTCGGCCACGTGATCCGCCATAGCTTTCATTCGAGCGTTTGATTGTTCCAGCAGTTGCTGCTCTGCATTCGTAGCACGAGCGTTCGCTTGGGCCAGATGATCTTCAAATTGCTTGCGTTCAATGCGCATTTTGGTATCAAAGATCGATTCCAGTTCAGCAATAATGCGCTGGCGTAAATCCTGTTCATGCTCCTGCGAAAGAGCTTGGCTAGATGACACAGCCGCCTGGACCTCGTGTCGATGCTTGTCAGGAAGGTTCTCTTCACCAATAGTTTGTAATGTGCTCAGCGTTAGCACAAGGTGAGCACGAGCCTCTTCACTGGATTTCAATTGCATCTCCAGGTCCTGAATCTGCTCTTTCAAACTCTTTTCTGAAGCACTCCGCTCGTTTGTGTCGTATGGATTGCTCGACGGAGTCATGTCTCCCTGATCCAGTAGCTGAGCTTTCAATTTTTTGGTTTCAGCATCTTTTTCGCGCAACCTTTGCTGCAAATTGGTGATCACGACCACTGAATCAGCGTACGACAAGTCGGCGTTTCGCTCATCCTTACCGATAGATCCATATTTTTGCGCCCGCAAAGAGCGATATTTCACCTCCCATTTGCGCTCGATCTCTTTCATCTTGTCCGCATAGAACTTTCGCACTCGCTTTAGTTCATCAGCGTCATGAGCGGTCTGCTTTCGCTTTTGTGGCGTAGTTTTTTGTCCAAATGGATGCGTTTCTCGCTTGTGCAGCATTTGCTCCAGCTCAGTGATTCGCTTTTGGTATTGGAGCACAAGCTTTTCTTGTTGCTGACGGAAACTCTTGATTTTGGTTTCATTCTGGGCTTGAAGTTGCTCAATTTCTTCTTCCATTGCAGAAATCTGGAGCTGGAAGTCCACCTCCATTGCTTTAATTTTGGATTCTTCTTCAGCTTTTCGAGAGGCAAGAATTAAATTTACCAGACTGTCTGGGTGTCGTCGGCGCATGGCCTCTTCCATATCGTTTAGACGGCTTTCCAACTCTTGAATACGACGTATATCAGCTGCCGAGCGATGGTAAGCTTGACGCGCGGAACTTTTCAATGGTGACGCGGCCGGCGTCGTGTTACTCAGGCTTTTACGTCGCTGCTGTTCTGGTTTCGATCGTAACACTTGAATCTCGGCCATCAATTGGGTGCGCTCGTCTTTCAAACTCTTTAACTCTGCGTCTTGCTCATCCAGTAATCGCTGATTCTCGACGTACCAGTCCAGCTTCTTTTGTATTGCTGCCATCGAATGCTCGTACTCCTTTTTCTGCCGGTGCATCACAGCTTGCTGAATCTTTAATTGTTGTGATTCTTCTTGGACCTTATCTAGGTCAATTCCTCCATATTTGCATTCCAAGTCCACTTTGGCCTTCTTGACTCGATCTAAATCCAGTTTCAGCTCGTTTTCCCTTTCCTGATGGGCAACACGCGCTGCGTCGAGTTGTTCTTGAAGTGAGAGTGCGTATGCTTCGGCATGCAATCGAGCTTCAAAGGCTGCTCGGTATTGAGCCTTATTCATTGCATTGTCGATATTAGCTGTCCCATTACCAGCCGTAGATGAATCCTGCTTGTCGATTTGAGCTTGCATATGCTGGATTTGTTCTTTTAACCTTACATTCTCCGTGTGAACATCATACTGGAGATCTTGCTGGATCTGTTTTTGTTGCCGCATTAGCTGCTCATTTTCACGCTGGAAGGCATTAATCAAGTTTTCTTGTGTCTACAATCCCCATCACAGAACCCAGTTAGTCTAACTCGATCCAGATACAGCATACGAGGATGGTTGCTTACCTTGATTTCCTTTTGCATGTTTGTATATACTGATCGTGGTATCGACACAATATCGTGTTCTTCGATCTTGGCGGTGACTAATCCGTCTTCAGCAGCTGTTCCAATGTCTTCGGTTGTATTCTGAATCGGGGTGTTACTGAAATTATAGGTTACATGATGCTCCGCTTCAGCTTCTGTGTCTTGAATGTGCCGCTTCAATTGCAAAATATGCCGATGAGCCTGCTGGAGTCGAAGCACAAGCTCGTTTTCCTTCGATGTGCTCGCACGAACCGACTGCGTCTTGTGACGATCTTCATGAATTCTTCGTGATTTGCTCATAAACTCTTCAATACCTTCCATTTCTTCCAGAAGCTCCGCTACAATTTGCTCATTTGGTGGCGATGGTGGAGTAACTGTTGGATGATAATCTTTGCGTTGAACTGGCCGAGACTGTTGCTGCAACGATAGTCTTGCTTGAGTTTGATGGTTAATTAGTCGACTGCCACTAAATGAGGATTCTGCTGGATGCGAGCGCTGACTCAAGTCTAGCGATGCAACATGATCTTGAATTTGCCGGAACCGGTCCGATACAGATAATGCAGAGCGTTTGTGTTGGCTGGAAGCATGCTCTTGCGAAGATTGATCCAGCGTATAAGACGATGGTGGTTGAGCCGTATGAGGAGTTCTGACAATCAAAAACCACGACACATCGTTAGTAAAAGAAGCAGGAAGGTTAAACATCATCAGTAATACATAAGTATCGCGACTGACAGAGAAAATGACGCGAATTCATCATCGTCAGGCTCCTCTTCTGGGGGTGGAGGAGGCGGTGGAGACTGCAATCAAGAGAAATTTGAATGAGACATTTTCTTTGCGCCACATATACGTGGAACAGCATACCATTGGCGGAGACAAAATTCCATCTTCAATTTGATGTTGATTTTTGATCGGAACAATATCGCTTGGGTTAGCTGATTCATCTTCTTCACGTTTTCTTGAATAGTATTCTTGTCCTTTCTCTAATCGTAGAGTATCATCATTTGACTTTTCATGGTCTAATTCATGTTGATCAAGGGCAGCAAAGGCTTCCATCGCTCGCTTCAGTCTTTCGTTTGCCTCAGCTTCAGCAGGATCAGTAATAAGTGCATGCTCCTTATCAAATCCATCTTCTCCATAATCCATACTGTCACGCTTTGAATCTTGATCAACTATCTGAGCCGAAATAACGCTAACTACGAGCTCTTTGCGTTCTTCTTCTGTCTACAACAGAAAAATTCGTCGTCACACACGTGGCGCATGTAAAGATAGCATGCAGGAGAAGCGCAATTACCTCAAAATCTTCATCATCATAACCATATTGATCGCTGGCTTCATTATCATCCTCATTTGCGTTTGCAGAGGAATATTGTTCATCATTTTGTTCATCTGTGGCTGCTACCTTCTCGGATGATAGGTCAATTGGTGGATCTACAGGATCCACGGAGAAAAATGACTAACAGAGAGACAATGACTGATTCAGAATAATGATGTTCCTTTTCCAATGCCATTCCAAACTCACCTTCATTTTATCGAACTGGCTGACAAAGGGGCTGCTTGGGGGTACTTCATTCTTTTCTTCTCGTATATCTGCATTCTCGTTCGTACGCGAGCGGATTTCCAATGCTAACGCCGTCGCATCGATTGTTGTGTGATCCAGCTCGAAATCATCTTCGCCATATTCGTCGGTACCGTTTGTAGTGTTTTCAGCATCATCATCGGAAGCACCAATGTTTGGATTTCGATATCTTGAGTGGGCAACTAAAATATCAGAAACGGCAATCAGCAGTCGGGACTAGGAACGTGAGGATTGATCACCGTTTTACCTAATTCGCTTTCTTCTAAAGCATCAATATTGACGGCGAATTTTTCACTATTGAGACTTGACTACAGAGCAAGTCGCCGTAAGCACTAGATCAAATGCTCGTAACATATTCGCAGTACTTACAAGCGATAGGCGAGACCGTTCGAACTTTCTTTTTGCTTGCACGCCGACCTATTTGAGTTTATACTATTCATGAAACACCAAGACATACTATAGATACTTAAGGGCACGCACCTCGAAATCAGCAGACTCCATCCCAAGGGAATCCGACAAACTCAGACGTTTGTCATCGTATTTGTCACTTTCATATTCACTCTCGTCGCGTTTCGCGTCCAAAGCTGGAGCTGCTCGTACTTCTTCCTCCTTCTACATCACACAGTATTTTAATCACATATGATTTCAGGTCACACTCCAGGCCACTTCAATTGATTGCGTACTTCCTCCTGTTCGTCTTGATCGTCGTCGACATCATCTTGGGCTACTGGTGGAACATACGCCGAGCTGCCATTACGTTTAAGAATCTGTGCGACACGATCTTCCAGCGACAACACTTCCCGTGGCTATTACATCAAACGCAAAACCATCAGAATCATGAATACTCAGCGTTGACAACGTTGCTACATCACCAACCGGTTCTTTTTTGGTTTTGCCTTTTGCTTCGCTCTCTTTCTTCTTCTTCTTTTTCTTGCTCTTCGGGTCATCGTCGTCATTCGAGCGGCGCAAATGAAACGAGCTATCGAGATCAAACGCGTACGGGTCGGCACTATAGAGCAGACGTTAAAAACAAGGCCAGCAGAGCTTTCATATCTCAAATCACTCACTCGGGATCGCGCGCACTTCCTCGTCCTGAGGAATAACTTGGCGGTGGGCCCTCCGAGTCAGACGAATACGTCGCTTTCTTTGACGCCTTTCGACCACTGCTACCGCTGTCCTTCTTCTTCTTGCTACCACTTACTGCTGTGGGGCGCGCTGTCTTGCTGATGCCTCCCGCCGTGGAGCTTTTCCTCGCCGTCCCTGCTGGCGGGTCCATCTTGAACGAGTCGCTTAAGGCCGATAGCGAGTCATCGTCGCCTTCTTGCAGAAACCTGTGGTCGATCGCTTTATCAGCAGATGTAACAAGCATGCATAGCCGGCAGGCGCGTACCTCTCAAAGGCCGCGTCGTCATCGTCGTCCTGCATGACGCCGGTCGACAGATGCGCACCTATTCGCTTGCGCTTGACTCGCTCCGCCTAAGTTCGATTCGCTGCGCAGAAAAGTGACCTCAGGTCTTTCCATCATTACGACCGACCGACCGCATCCAAGCGCTTCCTTCTCGTCCGCCATGCCTCTGCATCGGAACTTCCGTATGACCTACTACAAGACGCTGGGCGTGCCTGTGGTGCAACACATCGTCGACGTGGAGGCCTCGTACGCCGCACTCTTCGGAGAACAAGTTGTGAACCTTGCGCAGCTGTCCAAGCTCGCGCTCGAGGTCGGCATCTCGTCAACCTACCGCGACATGGCCTGGCAGGTGCTCAGCGGTGTGCTGCCGCCGTACAAGTGCATGTGGGCCTTCGCAGCTGACGAGCGTCAACATATGTACCGAGACGTAGCTGATGCCGCGCAGGTTCTGCAATGGGACGACCCGGTAGTGCGCACCTGGGATGCCCAAAGCCAGTGGCGAAAGGAACAACATCAAACGTCAGCGAGAGATCCCGAGACCAATGATACCTTAGTCAGTGAGAAGCAACTCGATGAGGAATGCAATCGACTGGTGCGGCTGCATCGTACCTATTGGTGCAGTATACACGCGCATGCTCCCCTGCGTGGCATGGATGATCAGCAGTACCTGGTCAGTGTCGCCCGCGCGATTTGCACGATCGTTCATGGCGAGGCAACGCAGTTCTGGTGCTTCGTGAATCTGTTAAAGCTTTTCCACAGCAGCTGGCAGATCATGGACCTGCCTCATGGCCCGTTACAATCGTTTTATGACATCAGTGTGGGCGAATTTGAGCTGATATTTATCCGCGCGCTGGACGAGACCAAAGCGGCGCATCGACCTTATCTGTAGATTTGTGTCTGGTAAAAAAACGAAGCAAAACAGGCCTATTTAATTCGAACTTATTCAAACTCTTCCGCCATGCCTTCGTCTTCGTCAGAAATCTGTTGCTTTGCGACGGACTTTCGAATACGTTCACTTCTTCTCTTCGCCAACGCATCTTCGCCGTCTTCGGAAGCAATGGACTTCCGAAGCCTTCCGGATTTATTCCGGCCAACGTTGTTCACATCTTCGCCGTTTTTAGAAACCTGCTGCTTTGCGACGGACTTTCGACGTCGCTCACGTGGCTGCGCACTGATGTCTTGGTCAGCAAAATCCATCTGGTGGTGATCTTCACGCTGAGCGCTCCACGTCCAGTAGTAAAGCTTCCAGGATCGTTCAACTGCGTCGATGTCCTTTAACTCCATGAGATCGACTACCTTGAATCTTGATTTGCGCTCGCTAGCCACGACCGCGTAATCGGTTGCCTAAATTCAGACTCAATTAATAACGAGACAAACTTCGCTTTGCAAGATGATATTGGCGTACCTTCGCCGAGTTTTCAGGTCTGTAAGTCTGGCATTTCTCGTTGCTCAAGCGGTATTTGTCCTTCAGTGAAAATTTCAACTGAATCAGGAGGTACATTGCGAACGCTGCAGAGGAGGACGCTTCTAGAGTCTTCATATCCTTTTCCGAAATTTTTCGCTTCCGCGTCGGAGCAATTTCTTCTGAATCAATTTCAGAAAGGTCTGGATCGCTCTCACACAAAAGCTCAGGCGCGATACCCAAGTTCAAAAACATTTTCTTGAGCTCGTCCATGGTACTCCTACGGTCACAATTAAATAAAGTTAGCACTCGTACTTTATATTACTTTAAGCACGATAAATTCATACCCAAGCTTGAGCGATACGTGACGGTTGATCAAATAAATAAGGTACAATGGTTCATCTTCAACATTGTACGGCAAAACGCCCAACAACTGAGCCAAATAGGAAAAATAGTCTAATGTCTTGACGATAGGTTTCTCTCTTGCGGTGGCTCGTAACACAACTGCCCCATTATCTGCGAACTGATTGATTAGTGCCTTCAGAAACATATTTCTATGTGCTCGTGTTGCTCCCACACAGTCCAAGTATAACCTCCCAAGCAAACTGTGCGATTTCTTGTCGTTGTCCAACGCAAGCACCGACCATTTCCCGAACGCATTCATTTGAAACTCATGAGAGAAAACAATACCTTGAATCGATGGGTTGCTCAAAATGGTCGGGAATTTCTCGTGAAGCGCTATCAATTGATTGTGTGCCAAATCGCGGATGCGAGGGATTTGATCGGTTTCTAACGCAACCAAATAAGGTATGCAATGAATCGGGCTCACTAAGCCTTGAATCAATAGGTTGCACACACAAGCTACAGCTTCCCCACGGATTTGAATTGATTTGTCATGAGACAACGACAGAATATTGCCTAGCTGAGCCTGCATGACACTTCCAATAAGAGATGCGTCGGCTTCTTGATCTCCGTGCACCTGATCTTTTTTCGATTTTGATCGATCCATTTTAGTGGCAGCATTACCAGATTGAAGACGCCGCTCTTCAAAAACGAGCAAAGCTTTGAGGCTTGCCAGACACTGCCACTTCATTTCATTTGGGGCTTGAGTCAATAAATATGTCAAATGATCATCTTGATGAGCCTGGAGCAAGAGTCGTGGCGTTGTCGTAAACAAGAAACCCAATCCTTGTACCGCCTTCGATGCACATAACGTGCTTCCGCTCACTTTTAGATACCACACGAAAGTTTCGTAAAGAGATTGAGTCACACAGCCTTTCTTTAGGGTCCTGGCTTGATCTGGGAACTCCCAGCGATCCATATCAGTACCACTAACGATTTTCCCACATGCAAATAGAGCACGTTGCAATTTGGAGCTAATATCCACTGACATTGGCCCTGCTGGCTTGGAGTCTTTAAATTCCATCAAAAAAGAATAGAACGTCTCGAGCATTCCATACAGCATTGCTGGGGGCTTTTTTGTCTTGGTTGCAAGTGTTGAAAGACACTTGATACTAGGTTCTACTATGCTTGGAGGAGCTCGAAATACAAGGTTCTTCAATTCATTTTCCATCCGGTCAATAATTCTTGGAACAACGCGATTCATACGCGAGAACACGTTATTCAACATCAAAATCACCAAACGTTGCACCACAAGCGCATTTGTCTGGCTTAACTTTTCGTCTCCGCTTGAGTAAACCATTAGCAAATCTAAGTGCTTCAGCAACAAAGACGGCATGGCTTCGCAAAACGCTGACAACGCTTTAATGCAGGTAACAAATTGAAGTTGACTGTCAGAAATTGTTACACCAGTCAACGATACGCCTTCTTCCAAACGAATCAGAGCTTCAAACAGAGAGTCCACAAGCTTTTCTGACCGTGCTCTGGCGACTTCAACTTGCTCTGAACGATCTTTAACGGTCTTGCCATTACGACTTACAACATCGTCTCCCCAATTGTCGGTCAACAACCGCTTTAGCAGAGAAATTATCCAATCCAAGCTAGGTAAATCGTGAATTGCTTCTACAATTGAATTGATAACCTCTTGTGAATCATCATACTTTGATCGCTTGAACTTCACAATGCTTGAAGGTGTAACTAATGGGTTTCGGTATGCAGACCAGGCTTCTTCAAAAGAGGAAACAATTCTTCCATCGGGAGACACATACTGTTTTTCATGGTCGGCATTTTGAATTGTTTGAGATGTAGTGTCAACATTCTCATTTTTCGAATTATGTTGCATTACCATCCATCCAGGTGGTAGATCGCTCGTCAGCTCTTCATCACCAAAACCTGTCAATGGGCGATGGATCAGGTCAGCTCCAAACCATATCTCTTGAAATGTATCAATAATATAATTTTTGATCGATTCATCCTCGAACTGATCTCCAATGCGTTCGACCATACTTCGGATACATGTGCTTTTATGGTGTAATTCAGAAATTAAGCACGCATCACGTGTCGACAGCTGCTGGCCTGATTGCACTGTCAAAAAATGGCGAAATATCTTGCACACAGATTTTCGCACACTTATGCCTTTGTCACGGAGACGCTCGGCCAATATGTCGCAATACCTATCGAACTATAAGAAGATAATTAAAAAACAGAACAACATTATTGCAAGAACTCCAGAATGACGTACCAGAACCGGCTGCGTCTGAATATGCCGGCCTACAAGGTCTACTGCCGATTGCCGAACTGAAATACCTTCATCGAGGAAGCATTGCCGAACAGTCATTTGAACTGCGCCATCAGCCATTAATGTAGGATCAACGTCAACAATACCACTTATGGCTTTTAACACACCAGAACGAAACTTTGATACTCCGTTCGATAACAACGACATGATATGCGCTACTAGCTTCTCGAAAAGGCAACAAAAATCTCGAGTTGCGGCGACATGTAAGGCACAACGAAGGGCAAATTCTTGCGATGGGGAAGCAATTTTTGATGCGGGGTCAATACTTCCTTTGTTCCAGAACGATTCCCATAAAGACACTTTGTCATCCGTGCCATTATCGTCCTGCACTTCTTCTGCAATAAATCTTGCCAATAGTAATCGTTTTGAGTCAGTTCTTGACAGATTTAGGTGGTCATCTCGTCTCATAAAGACCATGATTATGTGTTTCAGAGCGGTAGTACGACACATCGCTTGCGAATCAAAGTTGTGAGTTAATTCAAGAAACCGCTCATGTTCCTCAACGACCACTCGAGCACCATTATCTTCGTCAATAATATCACGTGCAACCATGTTTCGGTTCATCTTGATCGATGCACAAATCTTTCCTATCAAATTTAACGCAGTGAGGCTATATTGAGCTTCTACCTTCTTTGAATCCTTCGAGTTGGTTGCGCTTAGAATACTTGCAAGTGATGCACTTACAACTTCAAGCAATATTTCGGCCCCACTCCACTCTGGACGAACAAACATGAGCAGCAAATCATCGATGAAGTTTTCGAGAACCACTCGATTATCTCTGTCGTCATTTTTCTTCACGCATTCTCGAACTAAGCAGGATACGAAGTGCCGAGCAATTTCACGTACTTCAGCGATAATTGAAGTAAATGCGGAATTGACAACTCGAACACGACTGTTTCCTTCTGCGACCGCATTATCCAATAATATCGTAGCCGACATAGTTTCCTTGGCATCTGACATTGACTTATCTTCATCATTGATATATGCTGATGAGGAAGCACACGCTTGAATCAGTGAGCAAATCAGCGTCGAAATCATCTGCACATATTGGGACGAATTTGATAGCTTGGCTGCTCGCAAGTTCTTCTTCGTTGTAGGTAATTTGAGCATCACCGCCAGCACTTCGTCCAGTAAAATCGATCTATGCTCTTTGTACTCCATGATAATAGCCCGCATGATCGACATACTGCTCCGTTGCAGAGCTCTAGAATTAGTTGAATGATCTACAGCAAAAAACAGAACCATAGACGAAGTCAAGTGCATGATCCAGCGATCGGCAAGCTTAACCGTGATTACCAACTTGGATAATTGGTTCATCAGCTCGCACACAACAGGGATTAAACGGGATATTGCTCTGATCATGCGTTTGCTCTTTTTCGTCGATCGCCGAGCAGTAGATACAATTGCATCCCCTTCATGTTTCGATTGATCGGTTGCTAATGATGGCGCGCCACTGACGATATGATGTGGGTCAACGACCGGCATGACTAAATACCGAGTAACGTAGCTCAATAACTGGATGCAGTTTTCAATCCATTCATCTGATAGGAATCGCCGGTCAATATCGGGAGTTGAGATAACCACAAGCATACAAATGCAAATGTCGAGGCCCAATCTCACTCGGTCTGACATTTTGCAAAGTCCATCCGCGTCATCAAAGACATTTAAATCCAATGAACGACTGATTTTCACCTGCGATTACGCATTTACAAGTCAGCAGTCAAGCGCAGATTGCCATTAAATATGAAATAAATCCTTACCTGCTTATCCATCTCCCCCATGAGAATTAACAGCAGATCAGCATCCATTTTTCCAATCAAATTCATCTTCTCCGCAGCTTTAAGAGACTGCAACAAGGTCTTCACTTCATCTTTGTCGAATAAATCAATTTTGCAACTTTGATAGGCGTCGGTTTGCTGCCGTTGATTCAATTTGTCCAATATCTGGGCAAATGTCACGGAATAGCTCTCTACTGTCCCAGACACTTGGGCTTCCTTCGTGATCAAAATGCGTGGCGCACTCTCTTCGTCATCCGATTCATAAGAGGACGAGAGCATGCCTTCTTCCCCAGTAGAACTCAAAATCACTTCTTGATCATGTTCAAGCGACGCACGCGCACGTTTCGAAGACTTCAACCCTCCAGTATCTGTAGATGTCTTTCGCTTGAGTCCTAATGTCCGAGTAGTTTCTGCGTTAAGCAACACTAATCAGCTACATATAGAGACACGACTGCTATTTGGATGCTGCTAACGGTCCGTACCTCCAAGGCATCCTGTTGTCAACACGTTCTGCATCCATTGGGGCATGCCGCCTGTCTTGATGGGGTCCATCGTTGCCGACGAATTGCTGTCACTACAGGAACAAACGCAACCAGCACGACAAATCACATCAAGCCCACGAATGCAATACGTGGTATTGTTTGCAGCCAAAGAAGTTGTGCCTAGCACACTGCAAATGCACAGCTTCCACGTACACAAGGTCGCTCTGCACGTTGGCCAGCATGGCTGCCAATTGCGTCACATCGAACGACTCGCTGGTGGTCGTGTCTTCAGTAGCCCACGGTGGCGCAGGAAGTGGATGCACTTGCTCTTTGCCATCGCTCGCCTCTCCGTCTGACGCGTTCGCGTAGAGCGGGAAGAGGTACATGGCGCCCCGCATGGCTGCGCTCTTGCCGTTTGGCTCAACTGAAAGTTGCCGACTGCCGCGAAATGCGCGCACTCGAGGTGGTGCGAAGGTTGCAAGAAGGTAACCCAAGTCGCCAATAATGAAGGACTCGCACTGTCGCCCAAATGGGTTGGACGCTGATCGAGATCGCAAACGCTGGCTGAACGTACAGCTAACTAGACATGCACTAAAGAAGCACACACGAGTAGGCGATTCTACATCTCTATTTCTCCGTATCTGATATTGTGTATTTTCGTGCTATGCTTCGTATCTAAGACTTTCATCGCGTTCCAAACAGCCATCGCTAGCTAAGGCGTTCGGAGAGGCTTCTATTCTTCAAACGCAGCATGCTGTCATTATCTCATAGTTAGCAATGCACTCGCATGGTCATTTAACGAAGGAAGCCACCGAAAAAAGCCGTCCCCGATCATACATATGCTGCTGGTCGGTGCAAGATTGCGGCCGCTCGCGTATAATCCCAAGGTGACGCTTACTACTGCTGCTGCTGCTGCTGTTCCTGCTGCTGCATGATCTCGGCGTAGCTTTCCTGCAGTCGCACGGACGAGCGCATGGTGTGGCGCAGGAACTTCTCGGCGCAGCTGTTGACGCAGGACAGCTCCTTGTCGTCCATCTTCTTGCTGCGGAAGGAGTGCACGCATTCGTTGAAGCACAGCTCCACCGTGCGGCTAAAGTACGCGATGGTCTGCGTCACGCGCATCTCCTCGATGTGCTCCTCCATCTTGCGCTCGAACTCGCGCTGGCTGCTCATGGTCGCTTGCTTGCTTCAGGCCTGAGTGCTAACTGGTTGGGGTTGGCGCGGTCCCTTATCCACCTGTTACACGAGGGACTGATCGTGAGGGACAGGTGTTCCGACCCGAACGAGGGACCGGCCGCAACCAGAGAAGATATCGAAGTGAGAAATCATGAGCGCATCGGCCTGGGCGACGTGGCTGGACCGACTCGAGAGCGCGCGCAGCCAGGAGACCGCTCTGGCCGGCAAGATCCGCGCCGGCAACGTGGCTGCTATTGGCACCAGCGTGTTCGCGCTGCAGCAGAGTGTGTCCCGGCTGAAGCGCGACTTTGACCAGCTCCAGCGCAATGCAGTCTCGAAAGTGTAAGGGACTTTGTGGCATGGCTGCGTTGGACCTTGAGCGTTAGCTGATTGACAAGCGGGTCTGTGTGTCTATAGAACGAAAGAGGAGCTGGAACGCCGCGAGCGTCTGCTGAACCAGCTGGAACGTGATCAGGTTGGAGCAAGCCCATGATAAATGGGTTCGCTATGCAAGAGACTCACAGCAGCGTTCGTTCATAGAAAGCAGATCTGGACGCGTACAACCGCCGCACATCGTCCGCTGGAGGGTATGTCGCTTGTTTATACTCTATAGAACGACACTGTGCGTGTGCTGATCTTGGCTTGCTGGACCAGTCAATCGTCCCAGGACCATCCGACCAAGCTGCTGAGCATGCAGAACCAGATCATGAAAGGTGAGTCTAGAGCTGATGCACAATCATGAACCACTCGCAGCTAACGCGTCTGTCTGCTGTGAACAATCCAGACCAGGACCAGCAGCTGGATATCATCAGCAAGGGCGTGTCGAACCTGAAGAACTACAGTCTCACGGTCAAGGACGAAACGGATCTCCACGTGCGTCTGCTCAACGAAATTGACGACGACGTCTCTCGAGCCACGGACGGCCTCGAGTCGGAAGGAGCACGAGCTGCCTACGTACGTGACACCTCTGCATACACTGTGAGCTGGCTGATCGGATCCTAAACTCCACGTGCTGTTGTTGCCCTTAGGTGGCTCGACAAAGCAGCAATTTCAAGCTGTACATCATCATTCTCGTGCTCTTTGTGATCCTGATCTTCCTGCTGATTGTCGGAGGCAGCTAGGCCCACAGGATGATGGATGGCCATCCTTTGTATTACACGAACGTGATAGTTAGTAATGGGAGCCGCATGTTGTCCTCTGAGTTTACTCTGTCTTGGCAGCCTTGCGATAGTGAACAGATCGACGCTGCGGGCGAGCGCCGTTGGATCGCGACTTGAAGACACCAGCCACCGCAACAGCGTACAGAATGCGTCCCTGTGTCACGCAGTCAAACGTCAGAGTCCATCATTGCAAGAGGCGCTCCCAGTCGTATCGGAGCTTACATTGTTGAGCAGAAGAAAGCAGTTGAGAACAAGCTGCACCAGAGGGATCGCCGGTCGGTCTTGCGCTCCCGTGAGCTGCTTGATCGGAAGGATGAGGTCGCCGTAGACCACAACACACGAGATCAGCATCAAAAGACGGCCGAACTGTTGCAACCACACAGACACATTCGTACTCAGTGGGCCATCCAGACAATGGTTCGACAGCAGCAGCAGCAGCTCACCAGTGGAGTATTGCGAAAGTAGAGCAGCATGACGCCACTCGCGACTCCCAGACGCACGGCCGTGGGCTTGTCATAGTGCATCAGACACAGCCCAGCCAGCGCTACCAGCACGACCAGCTGTCTGTACACCAGTGCGTCCAGCGCTTTGGAGCGACCGGTTGTCACGGCCGGCCCCCAGAGCGTCTGATGCAGCGCATCATGCTGCAGCACGACCATGATGCTGATCTGTTCAGTATCAGAGAGAGAGATCGGGCAGGTATTGTAAGCGGTCCCTCGTTTTGGCTGGCTGGCGTTAGGGATCCATCCCATTGAGCCTTTTGAAGCCATGGCAGCCATGGAACCGCATCACAAGTTCTCTCTGCGCAGCGAGTTCTCGTTCCTCAAGATCGCCATGTAGGAGCCTCAAGGGAGCCTCTGCTGCTGGTCGGTACTGCGCTGTGATCCTTACTTTGTCTACTGCCGTTCTTTCAGTGTCACAGACGATGGAACGGCCGCTGTAGGAGAGACCAAGCGGCTCAAGTTCGCCATCGACAACCTCGTCAAGACGGTGTTCGGCGCGGCTGGCGCGTGCAAGAGCGAGTTCGACATCCTGCAACTGGACAAGACCAGCAAGAACGAACCCAGCATGGCCACATTGCGCGTTCGAACAAGGTTTGAGTCATCATGGGCCTTCGCGCACATTCATCGGCTGATGCAACTCGTGTATCAGTGGACTGCAGAACCTGTGGGGCGCACTCACGCTGTGCACCTCGATCGACGGCAAGCTGTGCAAGCTCCAGGTCGTGCACGTGGCCTCGTCGCTCATGGAGTTGGCCTCTGGGCGCTTTCTCCAGTACTGAGGGAGAGATACTACAGGACGGAAAAACGCTGCAACTTATATAACACGTTACAAGAGAGTCTAGAGTTTCACAGGCTTGGGCTGTGATTCATGCTGCAGTGAGCTTTCAGTAGCTGGCACGACAGTACTGCGGTCCCCGTTGATGTAGTACGACACGTCGTCGTCCGACCGAGCGCTCACGGCAGACATGAACGAGGCGCTGCGGCTGTTGCTGTCTTCGTAATCGCCGTAGCTCTCCTCCTCGACCCCAAGATCGTTCTCTGTGATGGTCGTGTTCTCGCCCACCTCGCGCAGGTAGGCAGACGCTAGATTGTCGTACTTAGATGGCGGGGCGGTGCTGGAGCTGCTGGTGTCGCTCGCAAGGCTGCTGGCGTCCAGGAACGATCGGTTCGAGTCCATCTCCTGGCCGGAGGCGTATGAGTCTGCGTCCGAGTCGGTCAGGTGCGAGTTGTACTCAGAGCTCGGTACGATATCCCCACGCGATGTGTTGAGGTCGTCCATGGGAATCGCTGAGCGGTTTGTGTCGTTGAAATTGAACACGCGAGCAGCCGAGTACGAGTCCAGATCCGAGTCACGGAAGGCCGAGACGTGAGTCGAGTCGGCTTGACCCCCGGCGCGAGGAACGTAGAGCGAATCGCCCAGGTCCCCACCTCCACGGCGTGACATCCAGGCTGAGTCATCTGACGCATCTGTGGAGAAGTTTGACCTCGGCTGCGTGCTTCTAGACCCCACAATGGAGTTCCCAAAGCTAGAGAAGTCGGCACCGCTGCGAGCCGTCTCGAGGTCGTAGGCTTCATCATCAATTGCAAGGAATGAGTTCCGCTTTCGCGGGGCTGCATCAAAGATCGAAGCGCTCTGGGCATTGAATGCAGATGCCCAAGACTGCTGGCTTGGTTGCTGACGCTGCGGTGGTTGCTGTTGCTGAGGCGCCTTGTTGGCCGCCACAACGGCAGCAGCAAGTGATGAGTTGGTCATCAACGCATCGTCGTCCAACTCGTCGACGTCAACACTGTTTCTCCGTTGAGGAGTGGCATAGAAGCGAGCTCCTGCCCCACCACCGTCCTGGCGAGGCATCTGCGAGGCCTTGTACGCAGCAGTGGCAGCGATTGCAGCTGCTCCGAGAGCCTGGTCATTCGAAGTTGGTGCATTCGAGCCTGATGCCGACGCTCCAGCCATGGCTGATGCCCCGGAACGCTGGTACGGCAGCTTGGAGCCTTGGTTTCGTCGAGCAGCTCGGTACGGCTGATTAGCTCCTGGCGTCTTGTTGGCATCAGCAGCCAAGCCTGCCCCAGCAGCGGCAGCGGCACCGGAAGCCAAAGCCGCATTCTGCGAATACTGCGGGTCCTGTTGCTGACTATCTGGAGCAAAACGCACAGAGTTGCGAACACCACGAGCCCCAGCAACTCCACCGTTCTCCATACTGGTCGGTCGTAATTGTCCGTTCAGAGCACGTTGTTGGGCTGCGGCGGTCCCGATGATCGGCTGCTGTGGCGGTTCATTGCGATTGACAGATGAAGGCATGGCCTGCATGGACTTGTGGGCGCTGGCTTCCGGCGTGGGCTCGATTCTGGCGTACGGCCGAGAAGAATCCGGGTCGTTGCCATGCTCCAGATTGATGTCATTAGAGCGATCGGCATTCTTGTTCTTGCATCCCTTAACCAGTTTGTGAATGATCACGTAGGCCTGACGCAGGAAGAGCAGGAAGAACACGAAGATGTTGACGCCGATGATGCCGTACGAGACGTTGTCTCGGATGGACTGGGGGAAGTAGTCGTCCTGGCACAGCACCAGCATCATGCACACCAGCACGACCTTCATGAACACGGACGCCAGACCGATGTAATACAGGAACCGCAGCAGGTTCGGCTCACGGATCAGCAGCAGACCCAGATACAGCAGCGTGATGCCGAGAATGCACAGCAGCTGGATGGACGCGTCCTGCACGACGCCCACGATCACGCCCGTGAGCACAGCCAGCAAGATGCGCGGCACGAAGAAGAACCGGTTGTCGAAATTGTACTCGTCGTAATACGCGCTGTACTTCATGCTGAACGCGCGCTTCTCGTGCTCGACCGTGCCGACGTCCTTGAGCTCGTCCGTGTTGGAGCCGACCACGATGATGCCCAGCAGCAGCGTGATGCCGATCATGAAGATGAGTCCCACAATGCCGAGGATGAATCTCGAGCCGGAGGTCTCCGAGTTCTGGCTGCGGTAGTAGATGAAGAAGCTGCCGGCCATGGCGAAGATGTACTGCGCCAACAGCAGTGCCAGCACGGTCACCCAGATGACCTTGCGGTACCACTTGGCGGCCACCTCCCCGAAAGATTCCTTCTTGCTGAAGCACGAGACCACGATGACCCAAACCACGTACAGGGCGTGGACAGCCGCGATCACGATCACGAACATCAGCAGCGTATAGAAGAACAGGTTCTCAGGCTTCACGCCGATCATGCTGGCGTACTTGGTCGGCCCGGCCTCTCCGGATGACGTCAGCAGCGAGGACGTGAGCCGCCGTGTGTTCTCATCATCATCGTCGTCGTCGTCGTCACTGCTCTTGACAAAGTTGAAATTGGTCCACGAGAGCTCCTTGGAGAACTCGTCCAGGAACGTGGGCGCGCCTGTGATCTGCAACTGGCTGATCATGCCGATGAACTGGGCCTGTTCCACGATGTGGGTCATCTCGTAAAACCCGCTGGAGAAGCTCATGATGGACGCGGCTGAGGGCACGATGGAGGCCCAGAGCATGGACCCCGTGCCGATGACTGCGGCGCCCGCCAGCGACGTGGCGATGACCGTCGACGCCGTGGTGCCAGCACTCGTGTCCAGGAAGTGCAGCATGCCCGTGGTGTTCGTAGGCCAGTCCGTGTTGACGCCGAAGACGCAGCCGGAGCAGTTGTTGGCCGCGATGTAGCTGGCGTTGAGCGAGCCAATGTCGACGCCGCTGGCCAGCCCCAGCGCGTCTCGGATCTGGTCCTCGCCCCAGGGCATGAGGTAGAACTTGAAGAAGAGCACGAAGGCCACGACCAGGCCCACGCTGATGAGCAGACCGATGAGCTGCGACAGCAGGATGCAGCCGCAGCACTTGATGGCCGTGCGGATCGGATTCATGGCACCCTCGTACGCCTGGGCGCGACGAAATACCTGTGCTCGATGGAGGAAGAGAGCTAGAATGGCCACCGTGGGCTAAACGTTCAGCCGGCTTGTAATTTATCTTTCCTTACCGCACATAAACCAGTGCTGTGGCCACTCTACGCCCCAGAGGAAAACCTCAACCAAAACAAAACAGAGAACAGGGTGCCACGCACTTACTTATCTGTCAACTCGAATCTTTCTGCGACAGGTGAAGGTTAGACATTGGACACTTTGGCTGCGGAAAAGGAATTTCGAAAGAAATACCAAGATGCAAAGATGGAGCGAGAAAATCAAGAGAAAAATTGGGGATATGTTGGCGTTCGGGCCAACACTCGAAATTAGAATGGGTTGGATGTGGTAATTTACAGAGAGTTCGGTTCGTAATTTACGAAGAAATGGTCCCACTTTGGCGATATGAATGATGCCCGCACGGATGAGCACTGCCACTGTGCCGCCAACGAGGACGCGACAAAAGGTGGCTTTGCATTCATGTGAGCAGAGGAACGTTCTTCCACAACGGCGCTTTCGCAAGTCGTTGAGGCTCGGCAGGAACCCTCAGTAGGAGCACGGCCGCGACAGTGGAGTTGTGCGCAATTCATTTCGTCCGCTTGGCCTCATCCGCTTGTTCTTCAACCGCCTAAAAAAGTGAGGCTGGGTTGCTGCTTCTTTTAGGCACCCAATCAGAAGACACAGATGCGGAGTTAGGGTTTCACGGTTGGCCACAAAAAGCGATGTACACAGCGGCCAGATATTGTGGCCATCGGTGAATCTGATTATCACGCATATATGCACATCAACTTTATTTATTACGAAAAAAGGACCACAATGTATAGAGATTTCTATTTGTACTCAAGCAAGCTGCGAATATCATGACGGCGACCCTGGAGACGCATCCCTTCGAATGGTACGTCTTCTCCATGGCCCTGCTGCGGTTGGACGGCTGTATAGGCTGCAAATCTTCTGCTCACTGACACTTCGACGCCCTTGCGGTCGCAGTGATGTCCGCGTGACCTTCCCAGAGGCCGTGGACGCCGAGTATGCGATGCAAACGATTCAGGTGGACGAGGAGCTCCAGCCGGAAAAGATCCACCGCACGCTCAGCGTCGAAGGCACCGATCTCGTCGTGTACGTAGTCCTGCTGTCGTATCCACACACTGCTTGCAGTTGCCATAGCGCTGCAGTGAGTCCCGCAAATCGCCGCGGCGCTAACGCTTTTGTCTGTGTGTCTTTGGCGTCTCTCGTGGCGCGTGGGATTGTGCAACATGCAGCCGCTTCCAAGCGACCGAGATCCGCCTGCTGCGTGCGGCCGTGTCGTCCTTCTACGACATGGGCCTGCTGGTCTCGCGCACGCTCCTAGAGTTTAAGGAATAGAGTCTCCCATCTTGCATCGTCCATTCTATCCGAGGGTCTTGTATTCGGGGTTGTTTGCTGGCCAATTTTGCGCGCATCAGTTGTCAGCCATGGCGACGGAAGCGGGGCCCCCAGCCAGTCTCGCGCGGCTGCTGCGCTGCGTGGCGGACAGCGAGCTCTTTCACGTGAGTTGCGAGATTCTGCACTGACAGATGAGGATGTGGGCGGATGGTCTGCTGACTGCGAGCGATAGGTAGAGCGCGCCACGCAAGCCACCAAGAAGCACCGGCAGCCCACGTCACCTGACGCGCCTGACGCGGAGCAGCCGTATAAAGCACAGGTCTGCTCATTGAGCTTGTGATTAGCGCATGCTGTTACTGCTGCTGACTGGGCCCATGGTCGTTTTATAGTCGCAGGAGCGCATCCTGACACTTGCGGACCACAAACGCATCGCCAACGCGCAGCTCGTGCTGGTGAGGACGTCTACGAGTGCAGTGGGTACTCTGTGCAGCGCTCATGCAGCTTTTCTCTCCTCGTGATGTGAATTGCCAGAGTGCGATCGACCGAGCTCTTCATTCCAATGACACTCAAGCCGCTCAGTACGTTGCTGTCCGTCCCCAGTTCGACCTATTAGTACTGACAACGCGTCTGCAGCCACTTGATCTATGCTCTGGGGAACGCGCTGATGACGCAGATCGCACGCGATTGCTCTGCGACAAAAGAGAACTTCTGCGTCTGGGGCCAGGAAGCGACCAAGCGGCTGGTCTTGCTGCATTGGATCGCGACCCAGGCTGCTGCTTCTCCAGACTCGAATCATGTGATCGATCTGATCGCTGAAGGTTTGAGCGATTTTGCAGACAAGAAGAGGCAATTCTTCGCATCGCTTGTTCTGTTTGATCTGCTGCAGCGTCAACGACAACGCATCCAAGACTGTGCAATCCATTGGGACCCTGAACAGGCGATTTCCTTGATACCAGAGAGCTTCGCAGTGAACCTGCTTGGTTCTTTGCAGGAACTCGTGCATCGAGGGTTCGTATTGGACCCGAACAGTACGATTCAATGGTTAAGCGTACTCCAGACTCTGTTCTAACCTTAACTTGCACTGGATTCTAGGCCGCATGAGGCCGTCCAAATTAGGCCAGAATGTCATGGAAACGCTGGTTGCGTTGTGTACGGATCAAGCAGCGAAGGTTCTCGTTGCGGGCGATTGCTACTCATCCATCACGAATGTCACGGCCTTGGTGGTACGATGCTGTTGCTTCGAGGCGCATGGCTACATCAAACAATTGATCACTCCTCTGTCCCATACACCAGCAAAGTATGGATACTGTCCTTGACTACTTGCATAGATGGCATGAGCGTGCGACTCGACGACGTCTGCTAGTGCTAGCAATCGGCCAGCTTCGAACGTATGCTCGTGTTTGCGATACGCTGTTATCCAACGCCGAAGCAAAGAAAACTATCTCAAACGAGCTTCATGCAGCGCTGCAAATGCTGTGCTGGCAGTGGAATGCTTCGGCCTTGCTGTTATGCTCTCGCAGTTCGGTTTGTCTGAACGCGGTGAAGAAGCAAGGACCAGACTTCATCTCTCGTTCTGTCAGTCGACTGGGCCGTGAGCCAATCTCTAGTGTGCATCAAGTTACGGCACAAGTGCGCCAATTGTGCATTCTCATCAGCCACGCGGCTGGCCAGAAGAACTATCTTGAACGTGCTTTTAATTCACTCGAGAGCAAGGGACTCTTTCTTCTCTTCCTGCTGCGTGGCCTTGAATTGTCACTAAGCGAAAGCCAAGAAGACTGCAACCTTGCTGTGCTGATCATATCGATCTTACGGAGCTTGATAGTGGATGAAGTTCACGGCGATAGCTTGAGGCTGCTGGGAAACACGGCTGATTGCCAGGCGTTTCTGTTGCCACTAGTTCGAATTTTGCAGATTGGTGATCGCGTAAAGTCGAAAATGCGGTCATTGGAGATCTTTGTGGCTGATTTCATGATCCAACGAAGCCTCACGCTTTTCACAGTGACAAGACGACAGCGAGAAATGGAGCCGAGTGCTTTGCTGGTAAGAAGAATTGCTCGCACTTGTGAATATGCCTGATAACTCAAATCGCTGTTATTTCGCAGTGTTTGCTTTCGTTAGTGCGCACAATTTTAGTTCGGCTGCGCTCCCAACCAGACGTATCCCTTCGACTGAGCTGGAGGTTGTTGATGCCACAGCCATGTTTTGTTGTGGATTCAAGACTGACTTTGTTCTAATTACAGACGGACTCTCATGCCTGTTGTTTGGGAGCATATCGGTCACTCGAATCCATGGGTCCGTACCATGGTACGTTTAATGTCCATCCTACGTCCATGTTGCCGATGTGTTCTCACCAAATCGCTTTTTGCCATCAAAGGCGCTGTCATCTCTTCGTGATCTAGATCCAATGGATTGTGTACGCTCTCTCATGCAACACAATGGCGGTCTCGATGATACTAGCACGAAAAACGTGGTCCGCGTTTTGTTTTCAACGACAGATTTGATCCGACTAGAAGATATTGTGGTGGCATTCTTGGATAACTGGCGACAAGGGTCGAAAATGGACGTACCAGTACGCAAGCAAAACGCATCACAACAACCAGAGCAAGCCTCAACACTGGATACGCACCAAGAGCGTTTTCTTACTCTTTTCATTGATGAGTACGTGCGTTGATTAGTTGATAATTTCGCGTGATGAGTGACTCACAGGCTACTTGTTGCAACTTAGGTGGTGCAAGACTGCTGATTTACCCAGTGCTCGCCACTGTGTTCTGACGGTGCTGGTTCGAAAGATTATTGGATCCCCACGCGACACGGCTTTGTTTCGATTTTTGCGTGAGCTGGCGAACATCGGCTGGCTGACGAATGCAACGTTCATTCGTCTGCTGGATATGCTTGTCGGTCACATGTCGGTCAGTTCTTATGCATTGTTGTATGCTCGTACTTGTATTGGTCGCTCAACTCTCAAATTCTTCGTAGACGCAATCTCGTTTGACCGATGAGCTTTTGGACGATAAGTCGTTCGTATCGGCGAGAGCCGTGGAGGAAATGCTGTTCGCACGCTTGGCGCCAGTGCTGATCCTGCGACTGTTTCCACGTGCTGTTTTCTTGGAAACATGCGATGTTCCTCTTCAGGTAAATAACATTGACGTGGAGTTTGCAATACTTGCCCACTCATTAGATTTCCCTCCTTCTCTGTAGAGCCCATTAAATGAACATTTGGAGTTATCCATGCGGGAAGGAGGAGTGTGGAAGGACGTTCAATCCAAGAGCAACGCACTGTTCCAGTTATTGTTGTCTAGTGTGACAGACCCGCTTGAATTCAAGGAAGTCAAGTTGGTCGTCGTCGAAATTCTGGCCAAGTTCCCACCAGAGCGCGTGCTTCCATTCATTTTCGGATACATTGTGGCATTTTTGGAAGAAGAATCGGACACAAATATCTCACCAGAATCGCTCACCAGTATTGTCGCGACGAGAATCAGCACGGAGATTCTTGTGCCATCTTCATGTGGTGTGGTTACTGCAAAATTGATGATTTACTATTTGAATCGGATGTTCGCTGAAGACTCGGAGGCCTACAAGAACGAAGAGATAGTGTCCAGAGTATTCGCGCTCTTGATTCGGATTTTGAGCATCCCATCAACTGCCGGTGACCAATCTCGGCTTGCCGATTTGCAAATGGGCAGCATTGACTGCAGCGCCTTAGTTCTCGCGAGAATCATTTCCGAGAGCTCAACGAGCTCTGAAAGGATCCCGCTGCTTCAGCTGGTGCTGCATTGGATTGGCGATTCTTCTGTGATCGCAACTTACGAGTCACACAAAGACGTAAGAATGCTTCAAGATCAGATTGCACCTCTTTTGGATCAAACAACCGCAGCCAATGAAGGCGGAACTCATTATTTCCCACTGCAAGTTCGAATCTGTATTTGCAACGTGCTGTTGAGGTAATTTCATGAGTTGAGCGCGTATGTTAGCACTGACTGGCCACGGTACTCACATTTTCTTTGTCCGATTTGTTGGTTGTAGTGCCCTGGCTCGCTTAGATCCAACCGTGCTACGGACCGTGCAACGTCATGGATTGATTCAAAATCTCTTCGATATCATTTCGACATGCTCGACTGTGGAAATTGTCGCTGCTTCCTTTCAGGTGAGCCAACCAATCATCTGTTTCAACTGCTTCAGTGTTGTGGATTCACGTATAGTACGCTTGATGCAGATCCTGTTCTCCTTTATCTACAGGCTCAGCGATACGATTTCGCTTGGCATCGATGCGAATTTAAAAGCCGATCTGACGTCCTGCTTTGGTGTCACGCTCGATGCATTATACACAATGTCTGGCGACGAACAGGTGATGTGATCAGCACGTTGCCGCCTTCAGAAAGTGGGATTGCTCTTGCTCATCCTATGATATGCACTGGCGTAGGTCTGCATGAACGCCCTCAAGCTCATTGGAGCTCTGATCGGCAAGTTCCCTGATTTCTTCCACGCTCTGTCTCCTGGCCACCATCGGGAGCTCAAACGGTACTCTCAAAACCATCCAATCGTCCTCGTATTAGCTCGTAGTACTGATTCTAGCCTTTTGTGATCGGGAAAGATGCTTGACGTTGCTCATAGAACAGCAGCCTGCTCCAACGGTACAAGAATTCGCGCGCTCTCTTCTTCATGCGATCAATTAATTCAGCGAGCACTGAAGTGACGACAAGATGTATTGGAAGTGCCAGAGTCGACATTACAGAAGCGCAATGGCCAAGATGCAAAAAAAAGAAGTGACCACCCACTCGTGTGCCACACAGCTAAATCAAAATATGAACAATGGTCAAGAAAGCAATTCGGAACCAGCCGCCCCGGATTGCCCTGCACATCAAAGAAAGAGATTTTACACAGTTCTGGTGGCCGCCATGTACAGCGCCCAAGCGCGACTCAGACCGTCATCCATGGGGCACTGTGCCAGCACTTCCACAGCCAGTTTCGGATCCACTGCGCTGTAGTTGGAGAACAGCAACGACGTCCATCCGGAGCCATTGTGCTTCCAATCGTGCACGATCGGTAGTTTGCTCAGCACCTGGTCCCACTCCTCCTTGACAAACGTCTCGGTGCGCACGGCCTGCTGGATGGGCGACACGGGCAGCATCTGGATGCCGTGGATGCACTCCTTGTTGGGGCTGAACCACGTCGCGTAATCACATTTGTTGTCGAAGAACACTCCCGTGACCTTGTTCTTGCGGAATGTGGACGGGTGGATCGTGTTGGCATCCGTGAGCAAAAAATACGTCTTGATGGCCATCGTGTTGATGCTCAACATGAGCTTGGCCAGTGCGCCCATGTCGCGGTTCTCAATGACCTGACAGTACATGACCACACCGTAGAAGAAGTTCACTTCCTCGGACGTGCTTTCTTCGTCCTTGCCGTCAGCCATAGGCGTCACGCCATGAGAGTAGGAGTGACCCAGGAACCAGTCAAAGTTGCGGAAGCGAGGGAACCCTAGATCGTCCGGACTCGGATTGATGACGTCGCGAATCAGCGTCTCGACAAACACGCGCAGCTTGACAGCGTAGGGCGTGCTGCGCCACGTCGGATCCAGATACAGCAGCATGGCGGCGGCATTGATAATGTAGCCATAGTGGTAGTGGTGGTCGTTGTAGACGCCGTTGCCAAAATCCACGTTCATGTCCTTCTTGGCGATCACCTCACTCGTGATGATGCCCTTGTACACTGTGTCGTACACGAGCGGGAAGGCCGACTGATTGAGTACAAAGCTTTCCATAAGCAGGCGGAACTTGTGGATGCCCAGATCGGCCACTGGGCGCATCTCTGGACTGGTGCTCTCCGCAAGCTTCTTGGCCAGCAGACACATCGTGCCGAACTTCTGCAGCGCCTTGCCCTTGAAGTAGTAGCTGCCTTCGTGCGGCATAGCAGACTGCCAGTCACCGTGGATCTCATCCGTGAGCACCTTGCAGAGATCAAGAGCCGCCACCTCCTGCGCTGAGATGTCGCCATTGGGCGGATACCAGTGCAGACACTTGCTCACAAGAGTATCCTCCTCTTGCGGCACGTGGAAGGCCCACTGGTGCGCTGGATTGGCGGTCGGCTGCGCATAGGCGTACATCTTGCCGCGCGTGTGCGCGTACATCTGCAGCTCCGGCTTGGGCGTCACAGTGGAAAGATCGATCATCTCCTGTAAATGCTGCAGCACAAAGTGGAGAAACGTGCTCGACTGCTGCTCCTGCTGCAGCTGCCAGTTGAAGGCGAACATGCGCTTGGGCGGGTCCCATACGACCGACGCAGCCGTGGGGAAGGTGCCTGCGCTCTGGCGATAGAGCGCCAGAGCCTGACTGTCATTATTGATGCTTCCATCGGCCGTGCTGGAGACGTAGGCCGCCTGCACAAAGCCCGTAAACGGTGCCGTGGACACGAGCGCATTGCCCTCAATGCAGAGCGTCGTCTTCTGCCCCGGGGCTGCACCGTTGGGGAAGCAGAACAGGATCCATTTCTGGCCATTGTTGAGCGTGACTTCGAACGACTGGTCTTCGTACTGCTGGCCGTCGTGGCACGGCTGACCGTTGATGCTGAGCCAGACGTGGTCCGAGCACAAGCGCAGATGCAGCGACGTGTACTGCACGGTCGTAAACGCGTTGCCCAGCGACAGGTACGTGCGCATGAGCCCGCGCGCCACTGGCGTAATGGGTGTCAGCGTGAGTGTTACGCCCAGATCGTCCCACGAGTCGATGGCCAGCGGCGAGTACGCTCCATTGGCGTCGCTGCTGGGCTTGAACTCCTGCGCCGAGAAGAGCAGGTTCTTGATCGTGGGCGGGTAGAAGTAGTACTTGATGGCGCCGTTGTCGTTCACGGGCCCGTCTACGCGGTATTGGTGCAGGTAGCTCACGGAGAAGCCGCAGCCGATGCTGCCGCTCTGGCCCTCGACTACCTTGTACGTGTAGGGCGAGCAGAACACGGCGTCGCTCTCCTTGCGGCCGTCCCAGGCTAGCAGGTTGCCCCACCAGGCGTTCGTGGGCACGGCCTTGCGGCTGTCCGCGCGCACGTAGCGGGGGCTGATGAGCTGCTTGAGCTCGTCCGTCCAGCGGAAGAGCTCGCTCGGGGGTCCGTCTCGGGCGGCCAGCATCTCTTCTCTGTCTGCTTGGGCTTCTCTTGAGGAATGATTGCGGACCGTCAAAGATCGGGCAAGAATGATTTATCCCTCGTTTCAGACATGTCACTTCAAAATCCACTAGACGAGGGACATACATTTACAGTGGGCGACTGGACTAGGTACGGTCAGTCTGCCACGTCGCGCGCTGTCATCTATAGGTTCAGCAGCAGCGAGCGCGCTTCTGAATGGGCAGGAAACGGTAAACATGTATAGGTACATGGTATAGGTACACTGAAACTGCCCGTTGGTGGCGCCAGGCGCAAACTTTAGCTGGCGACGACTGGGAGTGTTTATGAGAATCATAAGTTTTACTTCAGGTCCGGCTCTCCCACAAGCCCAACGTTTTGTTTATCATTTATGCCAGCATTGCCGCCATATCAGTGGAGTTTACAAAGCGACTCGACACTCGCGATCTCATTGGCGGGATGAGATTCTATAGAACTTCCCATAATCCCCAGGCGTTTGTAACACCCGATTCGGCAAGAATCCTGGCGGCTTCACTGCTTGGTGCAGGCGAGTTCGCGATCCAGCAGGTACCACCCCACGCAGTCTTGGATCTGTGACCAAAAGAGATTGCTGGGGCCAGCTGGGTCGCCAATTGAGGTCGAAAGGGGTTTTGCGGTTGGTCCGTTATGTGGGAGCCGTTCAGAATCAACCTTCAGCTTGATATCGGTTCAGTATAGAGCACCCAACGCCCCCAAAAGCTTAGAACTCACAGCGAAACAATCGGAGGCCCATCCTCATCGCGGCCGCTCTGTGCGGATAGGGCCGGCGGCCATGGTTTGGTTTAAATCAAATCATTTGAATTTAGTATGGGTGTGCATATAGGGTACACCTGCTGTCCGTCGCTCCTTCCCTCCACCGGCCCCTCTCTTGCCGCAGGTGCCTTCCTGTTCGCCGCTTCCGTCGAACGCCATTAGAGATTCGTCCTTGAACACAGCGGGTTAAAGGCCACCCTCCTATCCGCCTGTTCCATCTCATCCGCCTCCTCATCCCGTCCACCATGCCCCAGCCGACACAATCGGATTCCTCCAACTCGGCCTGCCTCGTTCAGATGCGCCACTCGTACTCGTACGCGCCCCGCACTGTGGCCACGATCGGTAACAGCCGCTCCAATAACCACGATCTGCGCCGCAGCCTTAGCGAGGGCATAAAGGCCGGCGGTCGCCACTCGGCGCCTCAACTGCAGCAGTACGGCGTCTCCTCGCCTATTGGAGCTCAGGACGCTGAGTTCTACTCGCTTTCGTCCACGGCCGTGCGATTCGTGGGCGTGACGTCCACCAACGACCACTGCGCCTTCCAGCTCCATGTGGATACCGGCCGAGAACAATTCGTTATCAGCAAGCGCTTCTCTGAGTTCCGCGGGCTGCGTCAGCAGTTAGCACTGTCCATGCAAGTGCGCGCGCACTGCAACAGCGGCCCCTGCAAGCAATTGGACGCCGTGCTGCTCACGGCCAAGTTCCCGCGCCGCACTCTTTCACTCAGCAAGAGCGCCAAGGCCGATGTCAACCTCGCGAGCAAGCGTATCGACCTTCTGCAGGTTTTCGTCAACGCGCTGCTGCGTGTCTACCGCTCGTCACATCGACGACAGCAGCGTTGCTGCATGAACGCGCGCTGCTCGACGGCAGAGGCCATCCGCCGGTTCTTTGGCATCGCTCCGCTCTCCTCCGACAACAGCGACAACAACAACGAGCAGCTGCCTCTGGCTGTGTCTCTGCGCTCGTCCACAGTCTCCTTTTCGGACGACGATGAGCGCAAGAGCTCCGACAGCGTGACCCTCAGCGGCCCGCGCCGGTCCGCCAGCCGCGACTTCCCTCCGCCCACGCGCGTGTCGCTGGAGACGTCGCACCAGTTTGACCAGCTCTACACCATCACGGAAGACACGGAGTTGGTGCATGTTCGCGCGTAGAACGCTGATGAGTCTTTCACTTCAACTGGAAAAGTGATCGACCGCATCATCCGTTCTAGCATTCCTTTATAATTATATATATATTTACTGAAGTATTCTACCTAATGCGATTGAGTTAGCCTGCGCTTCATATATTCTCTCTCTATCAGCGATCCCCGCTGTTAAAAAGCGCCACGATGGCAGACGTGATCTTGTCCGCTTGGCCGGGGTCCTGCAATCCGCCCATGATCCTGCTGGTCTTGCTCCATTGGATATTGGAGGCAGACTGGACAGCACTCAAGTGTGAGTAACGACAGCGAATGGACACACGCGGTGCAAGCGCTGGGCGCAGATTCAAAGGAAGGCCACGCGTGACGAGCTCACCTGATTCCGCGGCGTCGTGGGCTTCAGACCGCCGTCCTGCGTCTGCGTGCGCTGCTGGGCCCACTGCACAAGAGCGTCAGACACTCATCCATCATCACCGAAATGATTGCTGATACTGTACGCACCTCCAGCCAGTGCTGCTGCTGCGGCTGATGATGGCCCGACTTGAGCCGCGCCGTGCGAGGGCTGAGTCCTGGGGCCGGCCTGCGGTCACATGGCGCCAAAGTGACAGAGCTCAAGGCTGCAGGAGACTGGAGCCTGCGCTGGTTCCGTGGACTGGTGATCGGACTTGTTCCGTCGCGGGCTACGCCGTCCCAGGACCGGTTGCTGCTCATGTGCACCAGCGACTGCCGCGCGTCGCGCTCGCCGCCACCAAAGTCGTGCTTGCGCTGGCCCATGGGAGTCGCATGGCTCAATGCATGCCGTGTGCAAACCGAGGCCACGAGATCGCGGCGGTACTGGCGCCAGGCCCGGTCGGCCTGCAGCTCCTGCCGCACGCTGCGTTCGTCCATGAGTGCAGCCAGCGCCTCGGCCCCACTGCGCATGGCCTGGTCTGTGCGTTGGTCCTTCAGTGCGATCTGACGAAAGTCCACGCGGTCTATGCGGTAGAGCACCGCACTTGGAGAGCTCACCAGCATGGAGCAGGCCGCGACCGCCGCGCCTGTGAGGATCTCGAGCGCGCCGACGCCCTGGCCGCTGCCCACAGTGCAGAGCTCCACCACGCACGGCTCGCTGTGTCTGCCCAGACTCTCGTAGCGCCGCACAAGGCGGCACTCGCCATGCACGACCAGATAGAAATGCGCTGATAGAGAGCCATCAGTCAGCCCCCCAAGCAATGGGCGAGATAGTGATCAAAGGAACGTACTCGCATTGTCGCCCTGGGTCACGAGCACGTCGTTGTACGAGCCACGCAGGATCTCGAGCTTGCCTGCGAGCCGGACCTTGGCGTCCATGGCCCAGTGCTCAAAGTCAGCCATGCTCGAGAGGAACCGCACCTTGGCGCGCAGCTCGCGCGCTGCGTTGCTGCGTCGCAGGTCCATGAACACGCTCTGGCTCAGCTTCATGAGCAGCGTGCGCTCGTTGGCGACGACCGAGGCCGTGCGCAGCTGGTCGCTGGCCAGGAGCCCGGTCTCGCCAAAGCACTCGAGCATGGGCAGCGATCGCACCACGTAGCTGGCCGCCTGCGTGGTCTCGAGCGTGCCGCCCGGATTGAACAGGCTTGAGTGGATCCGCGCGCGGTTGATGATCTCGTCGAACTCGTTCATGGTCGTGGCGCCCATGTGCGCCAAGTCCACCACGACGTTCACGGAGCCGTACATGACACAATAGAGCGCGTCGGCGTGGTCGCCGTGGTAGAACAGCGTGTCGCCCGGCTCGAGCTCCACGCCGCGCGCGGCCTTGAGGTACTTGAGCCGGTCGCGCGGCGGCACATCGGCAAAGTAGTGCACCGAGTGCACTGCAACAGACAGGCATATTGGCTGGTGTTAGCACAGACGGGTGACACCATTGCAGCCATGAGCGAGTGGCTGCTGCTGACCGTATTTGTCCAGGAACTCGTAGTCCTCTTTGGCTCGCGCGACGTCCGAAGTGAGCAGAATGCTGCGCAGCGTCGCTCGTACCTCGGGCGAAGGCGACGCGTCTCCGTCATGCGATCTGGCGCACGGAGCAATGAATTAGAGCGATATAGAGATGCGCATAGACAGAGAAAGAGAGAGAGACCCACTGCTGGACCTTGGACTGAGGCATCAAGCGGCAAAAATACTCTGTCCTTTCGAGCTGGTGACACGGAGCCCTAGTTTAGTGTGTCAGCGAATGGTTGTAATTGAAGTTGATTCACGTTAAGAGTGGGATCAATCAATCGATGCGACCCGACTGCGTCGTCACTGAGTCGACCAACGCGCGCGGGTCTCTCCATGTCGCTTGCTTCATCGCTCGTTTCTCTTAGACGATGTATCCGCAGTGGCGCAGTGCGAGGTGCAGACAACTGATCACGGTGACGACCATCGATGGGGTCTGGATAGCCAGCACCCGGCCTAGTCCAGTTTCTTTCGGCTTGTCTGCGATCGAGTAGATGGGGCTAACAAGCTCCACAAACTGGCCACCGATCTCCAGAGCTGCTCTACAAGTGTTATTCGTCAATGCGTTTAAACAGTGAAGAACAGTCAGCGCACGCACCAGTCTTTATCTTGGAAGCCTCTGCTTTGGCGGCACTCTCGGCTCTCGTGGCAACTTCCAGCCTTGCGCTTGCTGCGTTGGCAGCTTACTCGGCATCATTCACGTCCTATTGCAACCCAAGAAAAGCTGGATCTCGTCTGCTGAACTTGCGGTGTCAGCGTTTCCACTGCTTGAGGGCATCTTTTGCCTCGCCGAGATAGAGAACGTCTTCGCTGAGTTGGCGCAGTAAGATGGCTACAGGCGATTCTTCTGGTGGATCTGCGTCGGCACCAGCTGGATGCAGCGGCTGCGGGTCGGCCATAGTGCTGCTCTGGTGCTTTGGCGAATGCTGCACTTTTTGAGCGAATGTGATGTGGTATGACACTATTGCTTTATCCATCCCTATTCTAGGATTCCGACTAAAGCATTATGTGGTAACATAAAATTAGGCATCCTCCCCCAATAACAACACTGTCCAAAGTTCTCTGTCTCTCAATCTCTCGTGCGCTAAGCCCAGACCCAAAGAAGGAGGAGTGCAGCGATTTGCGAGAGTACTCCTTCTTGCTAACGCTGAGAGGAGATTCTAAGTTGATGCATTTTAGTCATTGCTCGGACATAGGAAGTCATGCGCTTACTGTGGCTTTTCAAGGCTCGCTCGATGAATCGAAAACATGGCGTTCAGGATGACATGACAATAATGTACGCATGCGATGAAGATGCCAAATCAATCACCATTCATGTCTCGCAGAGTGTTGACTGCGTTACTGTTTCAATGTCCTCGTCTCTTTCCTTGCTCCATCGTTGTCTTCATGTCGACGCCGGATCACTAGCGCAGACCGTCATCTGATTAGTCATTCACGTGGGCTACTGATTCATCAGCTTTTGGCTGGTCCAGCAGACTCCACAAGCTAGACACTAATCACCATCGTTTTTTGTTGAGCACACGATCCATGCTAATGCTCTTGCGCAATGGCCACGATCAACGGGCGTTCCGACTACATCCTGCTGCAGCCGAAGAAACGTCGGATCCTGTCTGCTCAAGTGGAGCTGGTAGCTCTCCCACTGCTCAAGTGCATTGTTTCCCTGGTCCAGCCGACGTAGCTCTTCTTCCAGCTGGCGCTGCACAAGCCGCATCAGCCACTGGCTTGAGCAGCGACCGCTACTGCTGCCTTTGCGTTGTTGCACTGGTTTGACCAGCCAAATTATTGCAATTCAATGCACTGAATCACCACAAGAGGCATCAAACGGACTTACCGGTCTGGATCTTGAGTCTCTTGCCTTGACAGATCGCACGACGACATCCTGGCCGTTGCTTGCACCGTTGACGTTCCCCTGCACGTCCTGCTGCGGAGCAAGAAGACCGGATCGTCTGTGCTCAAGAAATGGGGTCAGCATCTCCACTAGTTGAGTGGACCGGTCGCGTATTTCCAGTTGCATCATTGCCTTGCGTTGCGCAAGCGCAAGAACCGATTCCGCTGTTGGATGCGCGGCTGTACTTGTTGAAGTGAACCAACCACATCAAATGTACACTATTCTTCTGCATGACTTCTTACTTTAGGATTCAGGCCTTTGACTTATGTGACCACATCAAATTAGGCATTTCCCCCCAAACAACAATTGGAAGTCGACTGGGCAACAGGTATGTGCAGGTCATGGCGGCATGGCGCTTCTTGTGGGCGTCGCTCACGGCTCTCTGTGTGTCACGCGCAGTCTCTTGTCTACAGCTGAAGACCCGATGGATCCGGACCAGAAGAAGAAGTGCAGCGATGTGCTCGAGTACTTCTTCGCGCTCGACTCCACCGGTGCGTACTCTGCTGCTGCTCTGTGTGCCATCCCGACGTACCGACTCATGCGTGTCGGCTGTGCCTGGTGTCAACGCAGAGCCGTTTCATGAGCGCGTGAACTGGGAGGAGTGGGGGCTCTACGACTACCTCCAGGTCGTCAAGGTGCCCATGGATCTGGGCACGATCCGCGCCAAACTGGGCCGCAACGAGTACAAGAAGCCCGTGGACTTTGCCAAGGACATGCGGCTCGTGTGGGACAACTGCAAGCTCTACAACCAGGTACATAGATAGCGAGCTAGCGTGGAGATCCTTAAGGCTGACTCGCGCTCTCTCCACGCAGGACGGATCGGAGCTCAACATGCTGGCGGACGAGCTGGCCAAGAAGTTTGAGGACAAGGTCAAGGCCATGAAGCTGGACGTGGGCGCTGCCCCGCGAGCGGACAAGAGCATCCCGTAGGGCTATGCTGAGCTGCCATGGCTCGGAGATTAGTACTCACTTGCTGCTGCTACTGGGTCCAGGCCTCCATCCGTGGAGGAGAAGATCTACTTTAGCCAGAACATCTACAAGGTCTCCAGTGCGGATCTCAAGGCCGTCGTGGACCTGCTGAGCGAGAAATGCCCCAAGGCGCTGGACAAGGTATGAGCATTGACGTTCTTCCTATGACGTTCAGACAGCCGTTCTCACTGTCTCTCTTTAGGGCTCGCCGGATGAATTGGACATCGTCATCGACTCGATCGACAACAAGACGTTTCGAGAGCTGGAGAAGTTCGTGCTCGAGCGCGTGCCCGAGGGAAGCCGCGAGCCCGTGATCACGCCCAAGTCTTCCTCGTCCAAGAAGTCGCGCCGCTCGTCCAAGGACTCGTCTTCTTCCAAGAAGACCAAGACATCAGAGTAGCGGTGCACAAAAGCAGTATATTTAGGACCACCGTATTGGGTGTCTTGCGGTCTGTTTCGCCATCGCTACTTCTTCTTCTTCTTGAGTGACTTGGCCAGCTTGGCCTGGCGAGCGAACGCCATCGCAAAGCTCTGCTTCTTAGCTGGTGGTTGCTGCTGTGGCTCGTCCGTCGGGTCCAACGAAACCATCGGTGCAGCTGGGAGTCTGGAAAGATCCAAGCGAGGCACGATCATTGACACTCTAGGCTCATTCGCTTCTGCTACGGCAACCGCTGTCGGCTTCGGTGGAGACTCGGTCGGTAGTCGCACACTGTGGGGCGTTTGGGCTGACGCCGTTTGTCGCGTGGATTGCCACTGCTCTGGGACTATCTTTGACCGAGTGTCCGCCGATGCTGCCACAGTGGCCGCTGGTGCAGTGGAACGAGCTGACGGAAGCTGCGCGACTCGTGGCGTCGCACATGGCGTATTCATGGTCCTATTGCGCTTGAATTCCAGCAAATCGTGCTTGTGCTGCTCCATGAGCTCTCTACAGTCAAAGAAGAGAGTCAGAATGAAGGCTGAGGCTGCGAAATGGTCTCCGCTAGAGCCACTGGACTCACCGAAGCGAGGCACCGTCAGCACCGCTGGTGCTCCACTTCTTGCCATGGATCTTTTTCCCGGCCTTCATGAGCTCTCTCCACTCCTGTGAACACAAGACTCGGTGAGCAATTAGCTGAGCGTATCGACTGGTATCGAAGCTCCGTCGGTCCGGTACCTTGTCCTGTCGTCGACTGGTCTCCACGCGTGCTGTCACGACCCCTTCCAGCTCATCATGGTACCGCAACTGCTTCTCTCGCACGGCCAGCTGCGCGTGCAGCCGGGAGATGTAGCGACTCAGGTCCTCTTTGCGCCGATTGATCTGGCCCAGAACTCCCTCAGAGTCCATCTGCAGCGGCTCATGGTAGCCTACAAAGATCGTTCATAAGCCTACGACCAACAATATGTACAGAAGCGGGTGATGAAACTCACGTGTTCGCCGTCGCCGTCGTAGCTGCTGGTGTAGGAAGCCCAAGACGACCACAGCCAACAGGATGCAGCCGACCAGAAGCAGCGGTTGCTCAATCTGCGAGCCGCTCCCGCCACGAAGAGACACCATTCACCAAGTCCATCAAGTGCAGCATGCCTTGCTGCTGGTTATTTTTATCACGGACCAGATCGAGAGTTTGAGATGAGGCGACAAGAAGCGCAAGGTGAGTTTTGCTCGCTAGTGTTAACACGAGATTTAAATACGCAGAATGGTACATGCCGCTCTACTACAGCCCCGCAGCGGTCCAGACCATGGCGTCGTGCAAGCTCAGCAGCTTCTCGGGACTCTTGCTTAGGTGGTGGAGCTCTGCTGCATCAAACGACGGCACTGCTTCTAAGCTGTCGAATGCGATGTTAATGCAGTGTGTAGCAGGAAGAAGAACGGTTGGGACCTCAGTGACGCCACACAACTCCAAGATGCTGGGCTTCAGCGGCACTTCCAAGCCGAACGATGCCTTCGTTGGTGCAGGTGGCAAAATCTCCTGCAGCAGCTTGATGTCGTTCTTGACGTCCTGTGGGTAGACGTAGCCGCCATCCATAAGCTGGGCCCCACGGCGCGCTCGACGACGCTTCTCCAGTCGTCGCTGGTTAATGTTTGCGCGGTCGCGGTGGATTTCGCAAAGCTTGTGCATCACTCCGTTCTGCTTGAGCGCGCGCAGGTTCCAGCACCGTTTGCTGCGGTACTGGCAGTAGAACTTGGTCGTATCATCCATCTCTGCACAGCCAGCGCTTGTGGGTGCGCGCAAGGCGGGAGGAAAGCCGATTGGGGACAAGAGAAGCGAGCTGGCAGCGTCGTTGTTGTCGACAGTCATGCTTACTTGTGGCAGAAATTCTGAGGCTGGCTGGTTGACAGTTGTTCAGCGAATTCCGAAATGTCGACCACGAGGCTGTGGCCACTTTGTGCTGTGGCTACGACTGCGTCTGGAGTGCGGATCAGGCTCCTAGCAGGAATGATGGATGGAAGCAAACACTGTGGTCTTGTACCCACGAACGGTACGCGAGACAAAAAAATTCAGCTCCCAGAATGCTTAGAATCCGTGGCGTTGAAGGGAGATGAGGCCGGGGAACAGAACAGAGAAGAGGCTTCGATGTCACGCTATCATACTGGAGCTCACATATGTACTTTGGTTCGATAACTCATGTCGTCCCATCCCCCCCCACTCTTGCGCTAGCCTGATGGCTTTTGGAATGTCGACCCCAAGTTGCTGCTGTTATTCTATGTAGTTGGTGATTGGAAGCCAAGTGGCTCTGAAGCTCCGAGCGATCAAATCCTATCTATGGCCTCAGGTCAAGTCTCGAGTGCCATAAACGACATCTCCATGGATCACTAAGACTGCGATTGCATACTGTAGCATGTGTTTGAACAAGCCGGTGTGCTGGAAGAAGCATTTGGGATATTGTAGTTGTTGTCTCATCTATGAAACAATATCAATCAAAAGAATACGTCAAGATGTCCGTCCAAAAACAATCAATTGCGAACCCACCTGCGACAAGTGGTGCCCCCACTCTCTGAGCCCAGTCTAGCTGGAACAGTTTCGATGTCCCGATGGCGAGGCAGCAGACCCAGCTGATTCAAAATACATGGGCTGGAATTTTTTATGCCAACGCTGCCGAGATTAGCCGATACAGAAACGCACTCAAAAGATACCGGTGCCAATGTTAGTGGGCTGGGATTGTGGTGATTGTGCGGCGGCCTCGCTGGAGTGATTCCAATAGATAAAATTCTCACTTATCAATCACGACAACTCGATCTAAATGTGAGTAGGTTTTAGGTGTCGTGATCACACGATATTGCGCCATAAAATCGATTCGGTACATGGTGGATTTGCCCATACAGTAACCTCCATACGAACTGGAAGCTGCCGACCAGATGCAAAGGGTTCAAGAGAAAGTCCTGCTCCATTGGCGACTGCATGCTGGACAGCTGATGAGATTGAAGAGAGTACAACAATAGCACGGCATCCACATGGGATGCCTTGGCTCTGATATGCAGCAAGCGCTCAGGACCAAGTTCGGCGTTTTAAGGAAGAACAGAGATCTCGATACGAAATTCTGAACATGCTTTAGATTGCAAACTCTAGAGGTTTATCCAGCGGCTCATGGTCTGTCTGAAAGCTGTTGTTGATGAAGGTTGGCGACGCCAACGACTTAGCACTAGCTGATGTGCATGGCCAACGCATTCATTCTCATCCTTTCATTGTGTACATACATTCATTCATTTAGCGACATACATAACGACATCTTCTGTACTACTGTATCCACAATTCTGCATTCACTTGTATCGCAACTGCTGTACCCATCACAATGCAACTGGATCCTTCCTGTGTCGGGTACGACAACTGGATGCAATATTTGATTCAGTGAACAGTCTCAAGAACAGGCATTGCTCCAAGAGAGAGTGGCTGGGGTTACCGAGCTGTTTTGTGTTCGGTGCAGGGTTGGCAACCACTGAGAGTTCGATTTTTGAGATGTCTCGTCTGGCAGCAAATTCCCTGGTTGAAAAAGGAGAAATTTCTTGTTTCAACCAGCACTGGGAGTTTCTGAGAGAATCACACTATACCGGTACGAAAACCGATAGCATTCAAGTACAAGGCGGTGGTCCGCGTAGCCCAATGAAAGCCTGTCTGCCCATGCGCGAGCGCGGCGCCCACAGCATGTATGGCACATTGGGTAGCCTAGACAACTGGAGCTTAAGGTCGGCATCGCGCCGCTGCGGCCACCGTCTTGCGGGGCCGCACCAACAGTGCCCGTAAGACACGCGCCTATTCAATATCAGATGTCCGTATCAGGCTGTTGCTCGCTAGAGCTCGACCCGGTCCCTGTACACAAAGTCTGGTATATACTTCGTGCCATTGCACTCCACCAGCTCTGGACACAGCGCATCGAGTATATCTTTGACGGCCGCCGGCCGCCTCTACTAGCTACTCCACCTTTGCAGCTCACCTTCGCCACGTGCGGCAGCTCGGGATTCTCGACGCCACCGCGCTCGAGCGCATTATTGGCATTCTCCGCACCAGTGCGAACGGCGGGATCGTTTTTGACCGTTTCCCTCGCCTCCTTGCCACCCGTGACGTGACGCGACTTGTACCATTCGTGCCATATTCGGGCACACTGGCGTAAAAAGGCTGAAGCCCCATGTACATTAGTTTAGTATTCCTTCGCAGTTGAGAACTTGAGGCTAATCCGATAATCGAGCAGTTCCAAATAAAGATATCAAAGGCGCTTGACCGTGCATATAAGGTTAGCGTTTTACGCTGTCAAGGCGAGGAAGGATTTTGAGTCCGTAAAGCACGCCTTGATGGTGCTGGTTATTTATATCAAGGATCAGAATCGGATTTGTATTAACACAGGATTTAAATACGCGGATTGGTATACGCCGCTCCACTACAGCTCCACGCTCCAGATCATGGGATCGTGCAAGTCAAGCAACTGTTCGTCACTCTTGCTGAGGTGATAGAAGTCCATATCGAATGGCGGTACAGCTTTAAGCTCGTCGAATGCAATAGTGATGCAGCGCTGATCGGGAAGAGCGGTGGCGGTATCAACCATGCAGGCCAGCCGGCTCAAGCCGATGGCGCTGGGCTCTGAGGCTGCTTTCTCACAGACGAACGGAACCTCTGTGGGTGGGGGCGGCAAAATCTCCTGCAGCAGCTTGATGTCGTTTTCGACCTCATGCGGGTAGACGAATCTGCCGTCCATGGGTTGAGCTCCCCGGCGAGCGCGACGACGATGCTCCAGTCGTCGTTGATTGGCGTTCGCGCGATCACGGTGGAATTCGCAGAGCTTGTGCATCACACCGTTCTGCTTGAGCGCGCGCAGGTTCCAGCACCGCTTGCTGCGGTACTGGCAGTAGAACTTGGCTGTATCGCCCGCGACCTCATGGTCAGCAGCAGCGCTCGTTGGGATGTGGAAGGCGCGAGGAAAGCCGATCGGGGACGAGAAATGCGCGTGGATTGCGACGTTGCAGGCAGTCATGATGGAGGGAATGCTAATGGTGGTGAAGCTGCTTGTCTGTTTGGAAGCGAATTCGATAGTGCGTACCGATAGTGGAGACCGCCTGCCGCTGACTAGCGGAACACTTGGGGGGATCGGAGTCCACTTGACGCAGTTGGCTACAGTTGCGCTGGCAAAAAGATACCACTGTTTGGATTCTCAGCACGATTTGATGGGCGCGCAACTGCAGGTACCCGCCTATTGTATTGAACCCACCCACGGTACTCGCGTGGCGAAAAATTCAGCTCCCCGCCCAACGCTTAGAATTCGTGACTGATCCGAAGGCGGCATACGAACAGAGACGCGGCTCACATGTCAGCCCAGCTTGATTGCGCCGTCATTTGGACAACTGTGTACGATAAGACTGCATGTTGCGGCTCGATAACGCATGATATTCATCCTGGTGAATCGATCGGGACGCGTGAATGGCTAAGAACCAAGGTTGCACTATACTGGACGGACCGATGGACTGTCTTCTTGTATACGGCATGTGGTTAATAATGCACGAACACGGCGCACTCGGTGGCTCAAAGCGACCAACACTCCTTCTCTGAGCTCCAGCTCAAACGTCTCAGGCCATCACGTCAAGACTTCCGTTGGGCAGGCAAGCACGCAGAATCCAGTTTGGACCTCAGCTTTTAGTGCAGACACGTTCTTATTCAATTGAAGCTCCTTCGTTTGCTCGCTCTGTCTTGTGGTGAATCTCATCCGTATATGCCGGCAATATTAAAACGCAGATCATATGCTTCACACAAACGAAGTTCATAAGTTGCAACTTGAATGCAAAGGAAAGGAAAAAGTGCATCTGATGTGGCCTATTCACCTAATAATACCAAGTATGGGCGTTTTCGGATTTACAAATGGCTCGGATAGGGGTTTAGGATTATGCAAGCCGGTTTGCGGCAAGATTCATTTGGGTGAACACCTCTGCACTGATACATCGTTGGATTGCTTCTTCAGAACTTTGTTGATACTGTATTGACATTGGAAGCATGCGCAATTCCCCCCCCCAAAATTCCAGCAATTGGGCAAGGAATCGGATGTCACGGCTAATCCAGCTCATTAAAATCCGTGGGTTGGAGCGTTGGCAACGCAGCGATCAAGTCATGAGTCTATGAAATGGCTTCAGATCACTTGATAGCGATTGTCAAATAAGACCTATCGAGAGTATGAGGCAGGAAGAAACCGGCTGACGCAACAACATGCAACGATTTGCGATCGAGAATCAAGTGCAGGAGGTATCTCTGATTTTGCACCTTTCCGTAACGGCGGGCAGATTCAAAAGGAGTTCGTGTGAAAAATCCACGCTAAAGTGGTTTCTGTTTGCTTTGCGAACAGCCAACATTTAAATCGCAGGAGCGATCCAAGCGAATCGACACAGCCAGTGTGATTTTGCACCACAGAGATCGATACGCCTTGTTATGTCAATCCAAATACGTTCAGGTCGTGACCGAAGCAATACGAACCGCAAGTTTCAAGAGAATAATCCTGGATTTGCAGAATTCTGCGGCGGCTGACAGCCGACGGGCATGATACTCACGTCCACTGGCGACACCTGCAATGATGCTGACGTGAATCTTCTGTACGACCATACAGTTTGGATGAGGCACAAAATTTGAGAACGCAGCCATGCTGACCAGTCGGACAGATCGAAAAAATCTAAAAAAAATAACATGGCTGTGGAAGTCACCTCCGATTCGCTCGCACAACCCAGCGAGGACACCATTGGCGACTTCCTACAAGAGCATCACATCGTACTCAAAATGTTGTGTGTAGGTAGCACCTCTGTCGGTCATGGCTTGGTTTGCTCGGCAGCACTTCTTTAGTCTCGCTGGTTCGCGTTCTTGCGGTCAATGCGGATTCCGCAGAGCATCATACATCGCACCGTTCTGCTAGAGTGCGCTCAGGTTCCAGTACTCATACTGCTCGGACTCGGATCAATGCTGAGAACTGCATGCTGTCAAAGCCCTCTTGGCTGATGGGTGGACTTTCTCACAGTTGATGGGGCTGCAAAATGAACCCACACCGCATTCATTGAAGGGAGTGAATGTTTTGCGTGGGTTCAATACTGTACCACATCTGGTGACGGAGACAGAACGCTTTACTCGCCCATCACGAACAGAAAAATTGAAGCGGCCGGTTGAATCGACTCGCGAAAAAAGCTTTGCTGAGAATCCTCAGCACACATACATCGAACAGAGAATACGCGCAAGTTGGGTGCAGTACATAAATTGTTTAAATGCAACCATTCCATTGAAGTCCGTGGGTTGAGAGAGGATGGGTTGCCGTGCCGTGGTATCAATTTGACGCCTTCTTCTCGATCACTTGGCGCCACCGAGTGATCAAAACCCACTGTGGCGTGCTTCACTACAACACTGACAAGCGTTTACAATTTGAAATTTTGCGTTCAATGTACAGTACTGCAAGTGTCACGTTGCTTCTTCAAAGGGTAGGTATACTATGAACATTCCCAAAATCGAAACTTTTCTAATCTTTAGGGGACGAACAAAACGAGATCAACAAAGCAGATTGATATACAGCGCACAGGCTCACCCCAATCTATGAAGTCACAACATCAACGCTGTCCAGAGGCTACAAGCCTAAAGTTGTACAGTTGGCATATCTTCTTGCCACATCGAGAACAGATTTCAACGCAGCAACGACTATCGTGTGACTGGTAGTGAAGCTAACACTATATATTTAACTTGTTCTCCTTGGGAACTTGATGTTTCAAGTTGGCGTTCAATCCACGATGCTCACTCACTCCAGGAAGACGAAGATGCAAACGCAAATGAGAATTCCTATAATCCTGTTGCAATTATATGTACACACACTCAGCTGCAACTTTCCTATCTCAACAGCAACAACGAATGCTCCTGCAATGTCAACGAATACGATCGGATTATATCCTGGAACAATCACCAAAAGACCGACAAAGTTGCCTCTCAAAAGTATTGAATTGAGAAAGAGCTTTACATACAGACAGATTATATCTAGATCTGAGCATAGATCGGAATCAAGCAACTGCACTCCGACAGTAGCAGCATCCATTGCCACTTGGGTAGTGAGTGACTCGTGTGCTGCCGCTGCTTAGTTGCGCAGACGGCTCTTGACAATCGTGACATCGCTCGTCGAGTACTTGCAGAGCGAGCCCGAGGGTCCGTCGCCCAGCATGGTGGGCTCGCCCGACGTCGCGCCCTGCGACCACTGGCACACCTTGAC
>JAADVF010000108.1:0-54693 GCA_023334555.1 Elongisporangium undulatum
AGTTTCTGGATCATTAGCCATTGATGTCAACCGTTCCAAATGAGCTCTCATATATTATCCAGAGTGCTCTCATTTCGATCCAAGCGAAGAGCTTGTTACCATAATCGAGGTGAGGATGGCAACTTCAGTGGTCATTCGATCAGTAGACTACTTTGTATACACTCAAGTAGGTGACGCGCCGCCAATCCATGAGAAATTCCAAAACTGGAACCTCGCCAAGAAGGCTAAAATACCTATGTCTTGTATCATCGTCGCTGTATGTAAGACCAAGAATTTTGGGACAAACCAATGCACTCCGGATCACAACGTGGATTGCTGTCACTATAGACATCATTCCGTCAAGACTCATCACAGTCACACCGTGGGAACTTGTAGCCTTGGATGAACTGGTCTAGCCCAAGTCTGGATGCTGGCGTCATTATCTGGACTCTGTGAGCACTGCTGACAGCTCTCACGCTGCACCTACAAGGAATATTGCGTTCACTCGATCAAAGGCATTGGGCTTTTCTTTGTCTGGCAAACTGATCGACACCATGGAGAAATCAATTGGTTTTGCGATCATTGCCTTTATCCTTCTGGTCACCTCCATGCAAGTCGACGCCCAGTCCAACACTACTGGCTCATTCTCTGGTGGCGACGCTTCGTCGGCTTCTATTGGCAGTAGCAGCGCAAGCAACGACATTGCGCTGTACACGATTCCGCAAGCACCGAATCGAACCTATCTCGTGGGCCTGCGCGCAACGCCCAAGGGCAACAACATTTGCGTCGGGGCGCTCATTGGTAGCAACAGTGTAGTGACGTCTCATTGCCCCATGATCGTGAACGGCAAGGCCAAGCAGAAAGGAGTCGTGAACTCGGACAAGAACAGCTACAACATTCAGTACGCCTCGATCGGGAATCGGTATCGGAACGGAGACAGCTACGGTCAAGTGATCAAGATCTACGGCTGGATCCGCCATCCAAACTACAACGCCAAAACGGACGCGTACAGTGTTTCCGTGTTCGTGCTGGCGCAAAAAACCACGCTCAAGCCCATTCCGCTAGGGTCTGCCAGCGATGACGATCTGAACGAAGGCCAGCCGACCACGACTATGGGTTGGGTCCATGATGGCGTCTCGGCCTTCTTGTATGTCGTGAACATGCAGTTCTATGGTCAGACCCCGTGCGCCAAGATTCTCGGCATTGGCGGGTGGAAACTGGACGACTCGAACGTGTGTACAATCCCAGCGAAGTCCACGGACGCGTGCCAGCTTGAACCTGGCAGCCCCTTGATCATTGACCAAGGCGGAGAGGAACGTCTGGTCGGCGTCATGAACTTCAACTACGCTTGCGGATCAACGAACATGCCGATCGTGTACTCTAGGATGGCCGACAAGCAGTACGACTGGATCATGATGGTTGCAGGCCTCAGCTGGCCATACTACACCGATATTTGATAGTGTCATGCTTACGGCGTCAGCAGGATCATCCATTGGCCAACCGAAAGATCTAATCGAAGTAAAGCGAACGGTTTGGGCGACCTAGTGGTCGATATCTTGGCACGGGCTTCCTTGCCCTGAACGAGTCAATCATAATTCAATCGCACTCTTCGGAGAGAAGCAAAACCAAACTCACAGCCTCACAATGGGGTCTTTCAATCGCGTGACTATAATCGCGCTCACGGTTGTCGTGGCCCTTGGTAGCATGCCGTTGTACGCTCAACCGAGTGTGTCGTCTGTTTCTCCTAATACCAGTAAAGTGGATGCAACTATGACGCGAGGAAGCTTCTTATCAAGCGGAACGTCGATTGGTACAAGTAATGACGCTTCGTCCAGCCTCGCCGAGTCGGTCTCGTTCAGCTCGCAGACAAAATACCCCAACCGATCATACCTGGTTTTTCTCCATGGTACGCCCTTCATATATGCCTCCTATCTTGGAGCACTCATCGCCCCCAGCGTCGTAGTCTCGGCCAGTTGACCCATCCGGGTGAACAAGAAATTCGTGGCCACGGGTCAGATCAGCAGCAAGAAATCGTACAATCTCATGCATGCGTACGTTGGAAACCGCTTCTTGAACGAGACTTCGTCCAGTGAAACCATCAAGATAAAATCCTGGACGAGTCTTGAGGCTACAACTCCAAGACTTCGGCTTTCAATGTCTACATCTTTTACCTGGGGACGGCGAACTCTCATACTCCGATCCAGCTTCCCAGCAGCCGTTCAGGAGATCCAATGGCCGCAGGCAGTCAAGCGACGATGATGAGCTAGCCCAGTAGCGTTGTCCAACCCGCGTTAACGTTAATAACAGTCAAGTTCTATGATCAGACAGAGTGTGCCAACATATTGAAAGCCGAGCGTGACCTTCGCTTGGACGACTTCAATGTGTGCATCATTGGCTCCAAGGACACTGACGCCTGCATTCTGCGCCATGGAAGTCCATTGGTGATCCACCAGGACGGACAAGAACGGCTGGCTGGACTGGCCAACTGCAGATACGGTTGCGGTCGTACGGACATGCCGTCCGTGTTTTCTCGCATGGCCGGCAAGCAGTATAATTGGGTTGCGAAACACGCTGGTGCAGCTCGAGTGTGCGTCAGTCGGTGGCTTCAGGTAATTCAATTCTACATCTTTGCAAAGCAGATCTTCAGTTTTAGCTTTGGATTTCATCTCTACCACAAGATCTACAGGACCTTCCCTGTTTACTACACTCCTGCAACGCTCTTGATCCAGCTCCGAGCGAGCGAGATCTCCGAGAATTGCAGAGGCACCTTGCGATCTCCGCAGCCGTAGCGTCTGCACACGATACCAATGAGCACGTCTTTGCCTTTTTTCGTCTGCACCATCGGGCTCCCTTTCATCGCATTGCACGCGTCCGTGTCGTTGTACGTGGTGGCACACAGCTGCGATGGGTAGACTGTCTCGCGCTGTCTGCAAACGGTCGGGTTCATGAGCACCATGTTGGTCTCGAAGAGCTGGTGATCCGTCGATTCGGGTCCTCCGTTGGTCCAGTTCCAGCCGTAGACGGTGGCCGGAACGCCGTAGATAACACTCGCAGGCGTAAGGCTCACAGGCTCGGCCGTAGACTTTTTCTGCAGCTTCAGCAACAGGAAATCGTACTCGCCGGTCTGGTCGTTGTAATTGGGATGCTTGGTTCGGCCAGCGACCCGGATCTGCTCGCCATCGGACGTTCCGGAGAGCCAGTAGGTGCCGATCGATGCGTACTGCGCATAAGTCACGATCGACTGCGTATCCATGTTCCAGTACGTGCCCACGTTGCAAGTGATGGACGTGAGCACGTATTGCGGCGCAATGAGCACACCGGCACAATAGCTCGCACTGCTGGCAGTATTGCGCAAGCCGACCATGAAGGACTTGCGTGTTTCCATGATGAGGCTGTACATGGAGACTTCGCCAACGTCCTCACTTCCACTTGAGCTGCCGTTGGATTTGGACGAAGTGACTGTAAATGATCCCGAGCCACTGGACTTTTCTGCGTTGATCTGGATGATAGCAAGCAGGACCAGTATCATTACTGAAAGAGCGACGAGGCCAAAGAGCTTCATAGATTTCATGGACGTCACGGAGAGTGTAGCTTGGGTGGCTTAATGTCAATTGGTCTGCTGCTGGAAAGGCACCAGTGGTGTCGAGAAATCCAGAAATCCGGAGTTTGATCATTCATTCAGATTCATACATACAGCACCAATTGCTGGATGTCCAGGCTTCTCTTGGTCATCAGCATTATTGGCCACACATGGAATAACGGTAAGTAACACGAATCAGCTATTTGATGACGCCAGCCTTACAGAAGCTATCCCACGAACAGGATTGCGAATGCCACGCCAACCTTCCATAAGTATCCACAACTACGAGCTCATGTTGTCCATTAAAATATAGGAAATAGACTGAGAAGCATGCAACCTTCATTGAGCATTTCAGAAGATTCCTCTGGGTCGTTGCGTGGCCGCTCATCTTAGACACCAGCTATTTTCTGGATCCAGGTGCGCGCTACTGATACTCGCGAGAACAGTGTTGGGGTAATCGCTTTCCCGCATCCTTGCTGCTTGCTTGCAATGCCGACCAGGACGTCTCGGCCAGCGCTGGTGACTATGAGTGGGCTGCCTGGATCAGCGTAACAGGCATCCGTCATCTTGAGTCCGACAGCACACAGCTGCGAGTCGTAGAGCGAGCCGCAATCCTTGGCTGAAAGAAACCACACGCTGGCTCTGTGGAGCGCATTTGAGGACGCCGTCGTCGTGTTCCAGCCCAACATGTCGCCAGTGGAGCCGTACGTGAACCTTGATGTTGGAACAAGTGCCACGCTCGTGAGTTCGCTTGCAGACTTGAGCTTGATCAGGAGGAAATCAAACTCTTTCGTCTTGGTGTTGTAATTCGGGTGCACAGCAACATCACTCATCGCCACTTGAACAGCCCGATTTGCGTTCCCCTGTGCTGAGAGGGATCCGATCACCACGGACTCGTTCGCACCATTCTTGGGCGCGCAATCGTTGGACGTGAGAATGAATTGCGGCGCGATTAGCGCACCGGCGCAATAGTTGATGCCTGATGCAGTCGAGCGAATGCCGACGATGTAGGGTGTGCTGCTGGTTACGACTTCACTGAAGAATCCAACAGCGCTGTCGTCGGAGTCAGCGGAGTCGGACGAAGCGGACGCAAATGATGCAGTCGATTCGGAGCCATCTTGAGCATTAGCCTGCATTAGAATCGAGCCAGCAAGCCCAAGAGCCATCGCGAGAATCAACGATAGCGTCATGGTAGATAGTCTTGTCGCCCGTCGTTTGCGATATGCGATCTTCGCCACTGCAAACAGCAAAACTACAGATTGATCTTAGGCCACTGCAGCTCCTTCCAGTCATGAGAACATAGTCAGACGAGAGATATTGTATTGGATGACGCCAGCCAAATGTTTTCTCTAAATCCAGCTGCAGCTGTCGCAAAAAATCTTGAATAATCCGTACCATCACTGGCTTAAGATGAGCAACCCACATAAGCAAACCAACATCAAGCTCTGGCCAACACCATCAGTGAAAACATAGACAATTAAATGCCCTTTGATGTCGCTTTGAATAAAGTCAGATCCGGAGTGGAAAATGCCACTCCAGTGAATTTAGCCTGATGAAGATGCCAGATAGACGTCCAATATCTGTTTATTGAATCTCGCGTCAGGTGAACGGGCAGCAACAACGTGATCATGACGCGAAGTGAATCAGACATCATATTCATGCCACAGCGATAATGGTGTCGGAATCCAACATGTAAAACGTTGCCAGACTTTACACCTCAAGTTTGACGCTCGGGAAGTCAAGTGCCAGTGATCTTCTTGATCCAACTACGAGCCCTGGTCACTTTCGCATACAAAGTCGGCTGGTCGGTCTGGCCGCAGCCGAACCTTCCGCTGACAATGCCCACCAAAGTCGCACTCTTGGGTCCGTTCACGACCATGGGACTGCCCAAAGAGATGTGGCAGGCGTCGGTCTTGTTGACGCCGATCGCGCAGTACTGCGATGGCAGCGACACGACCTTGGAACAGGCGGTCCAACTCATTTTTGTCACGAACATGTAGGCTGAATCGGCATCAGTGATCGCAGGATCGCCCGAGTTCCAGCCAAACACCGTGCCTCTCTTTCCAGACGGGAAGAGATCGCTGTCAGCGGCAGGCAGTCGAACAGGCGTCTGCTTGCTGTGTTCTGCGAGTCGCATCAGCAGGAAATCGTTGTCATGCGTATCGGGCTTGTAGTCCGGATGCGTGTAGCGCCAGGAGACTCGAATCACTTCGCCCATGCCGTTGTAGTGGTCGTAGATGGACCCAATCGAGGCGTACTGCCATGCTTCGCCGTCGCTTGTACTGATAGGTCCGCACAGATTAGAGGTGAGCACGTATAGCGAGGAGATAAGAACGCCAGCGCAATAGGCCTTGCTGTTGTTGTCCGAGGAGTTCCGCAGGCCGACCATAAAAGATCGAATGTCGGCTTCCTTGCGGATTTTGCTGTAAAATTGGACTTTCGAGGTGTCGATCGATCCAGACTCACTCCCAGAGCTGCTGCTGTTGAAGGAGTTGGCGTAGCTTCCGGAGGCATTTACAGCATGAATGAGCATGCACTGAGTCAAGAAAATGGCCAACAGCTTCATCGGGAACGGGTTTGAGCTTGAGCTGACAACTTCCGAAATGACGAATGCTTGGCATGAACACGAATCTGGTCGATTGTGCAAGGCAGCGATTTAGCTTTGCGCATTCGCAGAGTCTGGATCGTTGATGGCCTTCAATGTGTCCATCTTTACGGGACTCAACCGGCTACAACCAAAAGCCCAGCCTGAACGGACTCCGGGCCCCTCGTGCTCAAGCGGATCTCCTGATGGTTTTGACGAATGCCAATCCTGCTGAGCTTCAGGTTCTCGATTGTCCCAAGTCGCCAACTTTCAGACAAGCCGCTGGATTTGGTTTACCAGCTTGCTTGGCTCATACAACCATCGCTCTGGATGTCACCATTTCCAATATTTAGGATGTGTTTTGCTCTTCCAATCTGAGGGATCGTACAGCAATAACCCAAAAACCATCGAAGTGTAGTGAGTCGATGCTGTGGGGACTCAGGGCTGGAATCCTTGGAGTTGTGTATAAGTGGTGTGTCATTAAGAAGACGTGGGACACCACCGTTGGGGTTGAAGAAGCTGGACGAGTGGTGTAAGGCCGAGTAAGCTCAGCCGTAAATGGAACCGTTCCCATTTTTCCACTCAAATGCACGAAGTCAAGGCATATTGAAGCTTCAATAGTGTGTGAGTTTGGATCTTGATGAGACGAAGGAGTCTGCGAATGACTTGCGTGAGATCATTGTGCAACTACTCGTGCGCGAAGATCTCTCCCAGTTCCAAGCGGTCGTCAACAGAGAAAGCGGGCAAGGCGAAAGCATGTACGCTAGTATTTGTAAGGCGATGGAAGAGCTGACAGAGAAACACTGTCCACGAGGCATGCTGTTCGATTATCGTCGAGTGATGAAGGATCTACACAAGACTAAGATCAAGACGGTGGAAGAGTACGCCGACCAGTTCACTCATCTACTCACGATTGGTATCCACGAGCCATCTTGGACCCTTCCCGTGCTGGTATCCACTTCCCAATTGCTGGCCGTCTTGAGTGGAGAGAGCAGCAACAGATCGTTCTTCATGGTGAAGCCGCTGTACTTCAGATGTTGGAACTGGTCCTCGACTTGGATCTGCTCGCCATCGTGCTGGCCGCCTATGATGTGCATGCCGATCGAGACGGCCACGACTCGATCGTAGCAGGTGTCGGCCGTGAGCACGGACACTCGGTGGTGATGAGCGCGCAGAGTCATCCGAACGCCCACGACGAACGTGCACCGGTAACATTCGAGCCATTGATAACGAGCGGGCGCTGGACCACGTCAGTACCACCAAAGCCAGTAAGACGAAGTCGGAAGAGGAGCTTCACTGATTTTTCTGCTTGTGGTGGGTCTGCCTGTGGATACGAAGATGGTGCAGCAAGCCCAGCACCTACTGTGGCTTTAGGTGGCGGCCTATACGACGCTTCCGGCTCCTATGTCGGTGCATTTGAGCTTCTCTGTCGCCCTTAGAAGAAGGGGCGATGGTACGGGAATGCGTCCCCGATGTGCATTTCCATCAATGGGGATGTGGTAATTTACCACATCGAAGTAAATTACGGGTAATACACATAATGTGGACCCACTCAGTGGCCCACATTATGTTCTGGTTTGCCATTCTGCGCCAGCATCTTCATCATGGCAAGCGGATCAATGCAGAGCTCTGTATCTGTGTCTCTAGTTCTAACGCTATTGCTGCTGCTGCTGCTGGGCTTGCGTGGTGACTCTGCAGGACAGTAAGCTGCCGTCGCTGTTCCCACGCCGCTTCTATCTGGACATCGTGGACGACGACTGGATCGCCGACACGCTCTCGGACGACGGTGTGTCCAACCCATATCCAGCCATGCATTTGCTGTTGAAGACTGACTCGGCTGTGACTCAGAGATCGATGTCCCGCATGGAGCGGATATAGTTCCGAATGTGAGCGACTGCCCTCCCGGTAAGGATCGCCTCAATAGTCTCTGTATGAGCACGATAGGTGTAATGATCGTCTTTGCATGCGCCAGGCGATCCACACGCCAACGGGGCGGAGGCCAAAGTGGACCAGTGGAACGATCTGGGCCTGGAACTCTGGGCCAAGGATTCTCAGTAGCGAGATTGAATTATGGTCCAAGCTCCTAATAAAACGGGAGAGCGATCCTCCTCACTTGGCACGAATGAGCGCGTCCAGAGCGTCGTCCTCCCAGATGTCGTGAAGCGCCTTGGACTCCGTGGGGATCGACACTTCCTGCAGAATATCGTGGATCTCTGCAAATGTCGGGCGCTCACTCGGGTTCTCCTGCCAGCAGCGCTTCATCAGCAGCTGCAGACCAAACCAAAGACGACCTGTCTGTCAGCTCAGTTTGGGTTGTGTGCCGATGGAGGGGGATCTGACTATCGCACCTGGCAGGGCTCTGGGCAGTCAATCGTGGGCACACGGAACCGATCGCCTGCGATCACTTTGCGCCGGATCTCAGCCACGTCGTACCCTTGGAACGGGATTTCGCGCGTGAATATCTGTGATAGGAAATAGCGATCACGTGAGTGGGAGTGTCATCTGCGCAGACCTCAAGACCGCTCGTACCTCCCACAGAAGCACGCCGAACATGTAGACGTCCACAGCCTTGGAGAATGGCTTGCCACTCAGCAATTCTGGCGGCATGTAGCTCGGCGTTCCTGCAGACGTGATCTTCGTACTGCGGGTTTTGAAAGACGTGAGCTCAAGCAGCAAACATAAACGCAGCAAAGAGCGCGAGTGATTCGTACCGAACGAGTCCAAAGTCGCAGATTTTGGCCGCGCCTTTCTTGTCCAAAAGCACATTCGCACTCTTGAGATCGCTATCAGAGACAGATAATTCAGCTAAGGATTTGTAGATGAAGGTTCACAGTGTGAACGTGAACGCACCGATGGATCACAGCAGGACTCAATGAATGCAGATAACGCATGCCGGCCGCTATATCGCCCTAAAAAGGAGCATTGCATTAGCTTGATCATCATATCAATGCATACGAAGTCCTTACCGCTAACCGCGTGAGTTGCTGAGCGCTGAAAAACACGTTGGTGTTGTGCAGCGCATGGTGGAGCGAATGATCGCATAGCTCCATGACCATGCACAGATTAGGTGGCTCGAGGCAAGCGCCGATCAGCCCGACAATATTGGGGTGCTGCAGTTTACTGTCATATACCACAATCAATCAGACAAACAGATCGAAGCAGCTTTATATCTCGTGATGGCCCACCTCATGATGAGCAATTCGTCCATAAACTCTTGCTTGAGCGCTTCATCCACACGCGGATCAAACTGCCACAGTCATTAGAGACCATCCGGTCGCTATACTAAAGAGGACCGCCGTCATCTCTGTTCTTACCAGCGTCTTGAGCGCGACCGAGTTCTTGCGGTAGATGCCACGATGCACGAGCGCCACGCCGCCACCGGCGAGCACCTCGCACACTGTGAGCTCTCGAAACGGGATCTGTTCCCACATGCCGTCATGGCTGCTGCCGGCCTCCCCATACTCCATGGCGTTTGGGCTTGTGGACGGCTTGAGCTGATTTCGATAGTGAGCTTCCAAATGGCCCAGAACTTCCGCTCTCGAAATAGAAACATGTGCATGCATGTACCCATGTGTACTCGCAAAACATGTAAGGGTGTTTTGACTATTATCCAAACAATGACAGTCATGAGTTTTTCTTTTCAGCCAATCAGCGATGCGAATCAGATTGACTGGCCCGCGCAGGACCGGTCGACCAATCAGTCCATCGAAGCGGCGTCAATCAGCAGACAGGAAGACTCGATCATGGCGCGGACCAAGAAGAAGGGAGCGCGTTCGCACGCGCCGGCTGCCCGTGCAGGCGCCAAGAGCCAGAGCAAGGACGCCTCCAACGACAAGGCGACTGCCCTGGGCGCTGCCGCCGTCGCCGCGGCGTTCGGAGACGAAGAGGACCCGACGGTGGACCAGGACGTGGATGAGCAGGACGGCGACGACACGGAGGGCGGCCTGGCCCTCAGTCGTGGCCAGCGCAAGCGCCTTAAGCGCCGCGAGGCGTTCATGAAGAAGATGGGTCTCGTGAACCGCGTGACGCAGGAAAACGCAAAGGAGTCCAAGAAGAAAGAGCAGGGCGCGTTCGCCGACCTGGAAGACCTGCAGGCGTCGCTCTTCCAGTCAGACAAGGAAGCCGCTGCGATCGCTCGCTCGCGCCACCAGTCCACCAACCAGAGCAAGAAGCCCGCGGCGGCTGCCGTTGCCGCTGCGCCAAAGAAGCAGCTGAGCGGCAAGCAGCGCCAAAAGCTCGCTGTGCGTGAGCTGGGCCACCTGAAGGCCGTGCACACGCACCCTTCGTTCCAAGGCAACGCGTTCGCTGCCATCCAGATGCACCTGCAGAACACGGTTGTGCAAGCCAACCAGGCCAACCTGGACAAGACCAACGCGGCGCAGGCCAAGAAGCAGCTGGCCAACAGCCGCATGGACACAGAGTAAGACGTTAGCTTGAGAATTTATTACGAAAATGCAAAATAGAGAAAGTCAACGTACACTAACTACTACCAGAGGCTTCTACTCGGTGTTGCACAGCAGGCTGACACCGCGCAGGCCCCAATGTCGCGGCGGTCGCCCAGGCGGGCACTTCATCGTGACCATGAACACGAAGTACCGATCTGTTCGCATGCTGTACTTGTAGCACGGGCATTCGAACGCACCCATGGAGCCGTAAAGCTCTTTGCGTGACTTGAGCTCGAGGTCCTTAGACATACTGTTGACGTGGAGCACAGGCAGAGACGTGAACAGTTTCTTGGGCTCAGACTCAACGATCGTGCCGTCCTGTTTGCTCCACGTGGCTCCGTCCATGAACAATCCGTAGATGTAGATACCTTCGCCTGGCGGCGCTCGCACCTGCTCCGCACGTTCAAACTGCGTGACTTCGGTGTGGTAGACCACGTCATCCAGAGCCCACTTGTCCGTCTTGGAGTGCTTACGCGTGACTTCCTGTTTCATGGCCGTCAACATACCCTGCGGATTGAAAAAGCCCGTGAGCCAGAAACAGTTGGGCCGCTTCGTGTTAAGCCATGTGCGGCTCTGCTCGTCACGTGAAATAAGCGACGAGAACCAGAGTCCCAACGTGGGCAGAATCCACGAAAACTCATCACCAACCGATGTACGCAACCAAGAAGGCGGCACCTTGGCGTCAAAGATGGCATTCAACGTATCGCTGAGCTCTTCGGTCATCACGACTTCACCTCGAATCGCCATCTGCAGCTGCTGCAGCATGTAGCGCACCTTGGCGATCACTCGTTGCAGCCGCTGGATCTCCTGGAACAGGAAAATATTCAACGGAATCGTGAGTCCACCAAGCTTGTTGATCTTGGCCTTGTAGTCGTCTTCATTGTAATCCTCTGGCAGACGGTCGAGCAGCTCCTTCGCTTTATCGCATACCACATCTTCGCGCGAGACGCCAGACGAACCGCCACCGCCCTTGGGCTGCGTATCACCCAGCGTTTGCAGTAATAAATTCACTTCTTTCACTCGGTACGTAAGATCGGCGTTTGGATGCAGCCCAAAGATCTCAGGGGAGTCCACCTCTGGAAACGTGTGGCAAAAGTTTCGATAGTCGTCGATCGTATCAACAACTGGAATGCGGTAGTTGAAATCGTTTGGAATGCGGAAGATCGGTTCTCCAGGATTGTAACTGAAGTTGGGCGAGCAAACCTCAGGCGTCAGGCACCACTCGGCATAGTAATTAAACAGACGACGATCCATGTTGTCCGTGATCTTGCCGCCGTATTGCACCTCGGCAACCATGTACTGTAGGGTCGGCCACGAGATCGGCCCATTGTAGAGGTGCTTTTCGAGGAAGATCGTGCAGGCCGAGAGATCACCATTATTGTACTCGTAAGGGATGCCCCATCCAAGAGGCCCAAACTTCTTGCGCTCAATCACAATCGAGTGCAAGAAGCACAAATTGAAAAGCAGTTGACGCCATTGCGTAGTCTCTACGCGCTCGAGTTTGTCTTGGTCCACCATGACAGTGTATGAACGTAGTAAGCCTGCATGCAGCCCTTGCGGTGGCTCGTTTGTGACTTTTGTCGACATTTGCAGCAATCCAAGTGGGAAGTCCTCATTCGGAAGAGCCGTCAGGAACAAGCGGAAGTTTGGATCCATGGTCTCCGTCAACTTGATCATGATCTCTTCCATTTGCTCCATGAGTTCCAGACCCAGTTCACAGTTCTGAAGCAGCACCCAAGTGCCATTGACTACTGCTGCATTGATGGCCTTCAGCGCCACCGGCTCCTGTCCTTCACCCATCGACACAACTGCAGGTGACGGATGTTTGCGCTTCCGTGCAAGCTGCTCGATACTTTCAGTCGGATCAGCTCCGATCGAAAGCAAGAAGATGACTGGCGTCTCAGCACGCATCTCAGCAAAGATACTCTCGATCGTATCAGTGACTGGCTCGACGTATCGTGGTCCCATCTGCTGTGTGTTTCGGATAAACTCCTTAGTCGTTAAGATTGTTCGATCCATTCGCAAGGAGCGCACAAGCAAAAGCTTTAGATACGGTCCGATGGTCTCATTTTCAGTGATTCGTGACTCATAGTCAGGAATCATCACGGTCTCAGGCTCGTTGTCTTCGTACCATCGACGCCACATAGCTTCATTTGAGGACATTTCGTGCGGTAGATTAGAGAAGAACTTGCAGCTCTGTGAAAGCTCAATGACGTTGAGCCAGGCTTCATTGGATATCCAAGAGAACGGCTTTCGTCGCACTGAATTGATATCAAGAGCTGCACCACCTCGAGTCAAAAGAATAACTTCTTCTCTGGTCAACAGGCTATCGGTGACAAGAATTTTCATGGTCAGCAGTAGAATAAACGTCATCTTGTCTCGCTCGTAGAGACCGCGGTTGATGTAGCGGTACGAAATATACGTCATCGTTTCAATAATATTGGCAACGCGCTTGGATGCCAGCGCGGCCTTTTCAGCCACATCCATAGACTTCATGAACAGCGACAGGAACTGATTCAGAGATGTCTGGTACATGCAGTTGATGAGAGATGTTTCCACAATGGAAAAGTAGAGCACTGATCCTCGTGTGGCGACAGGACGGAACTGCTCTCGCTTTTCATTAATCGATTTTCTCGTGTCAGCAGCTGCAATCAACTTGTCTTTGACTTCAGCGGCCTTCTCTTTGGTATTCGCAAGCACGCCGATAAGCTCTTCGTCTTCCAGCAGGTTGCCCGTATTGGATGTCAGACGCTCCAGCAGTGATGCATCAAGCGCCAACAGTGACTTGGTATTCATATTGACATCTTCAAGCACCTGAGCGAGCTGCTCCTCTAGTGCTTTTTGCTCTTTACCAATCACACGGCCAAGCAATTGTTCTTCAAGTCCCTTGATTGTGACAGTAAAATCGATCACAGTAGTTTTGGCCTGCAGTTCAGGTCCAAAATGCGGATTCGGCAGACGAGTGATGAAGTACATTGAAAATGCCGGATTGAACTCCATGTTCTTATCAGACACGTTAATCGACATGCTTCGGCCCTTGATAATAATCTGCTTCTCCAGCACTGGATCCAACATCGGGTCAATGTCTTCTTCCACACCCGTTACAATCAATGCCTTGCCTTCGCCCATGCAAAACTCCAGCTGATCCTTAAGTTTCGGGTGGTTCAGTGTGGTCGTACCATAGCTGGGAACACGCTCAGACTCCTTGCTCTTAATCCAGGAAAGCGCCTGGCCCTGCGGATCCACAAGAAGTGGGTAGCGTGATGACCGTGTGACCATGATACCATTCTGAATCGAAAGAGAATCTGTCGGCAGACCTTGCATGTTCCAATCACCAATAGTACCAATGTCGACCAGAAAGTTAATTATATCAATATCGACCGTCACTGGTACATTGCGTGATTCACAATCTGGGACGAACTTGCTTTGCACCATATAATTGCGGAAATCCTGGTTGAATGGTCCACAATACGACACGAATGCGCACGCGACGGCACAATCTCCAACTAATCGACGTTTCAAGTCAGCAAAGTTGTTAGAATCCTCTGTCCAACGAATGCGTTCACCTGCAAGGCCATTAATAAGATCCGATGCCTGCTGCATTTTTCTAGCTAGAGCGTTTGCACCATCTTCAATGCGTTTCTTCTCCCCCATTTGGGCTTCGAACATCTGCTGCAGCTCATTAAGTCGCTCTTTGCACTTCGACAATCGCTGCTCGGCAGCGTTCAGTGCCTTGTTAGCGGCCTCCATCTGCCCTTCTGCAATCATCAGAGCTTCTAGCTTAGGCTTCACAATCTTGGAAGCCTCATGGTAGAACTTCATCGCACGCACCCACGTGCATAGTCCTTCAGCTGCGAGTGAGGCATTTTTGGCAACACTTGGCAGGAATCCTTCCAGATCCATGTATGGAGTAAGGAATTCGATCGTCTCTTCATTGATCATATCTTTGCCGACTGCACCAAAGGTCTGCACGTTCTTAAGGAAATTAGAATCACCCATGACACTCTGCGCGAATGGAGTGAAAGACGTTTCAATAAAGTCGATTTCCTGCTTGGCTACGTTGAGCTTTGTTGGCTTGACAATGTTCAGCTGATTCTTGAACAAAATCAATACACCATCGAACACCAAACGAATAATATCGGCCGGCTTAGCTAACTTCTTGATTTCACCAATATGCGCCGGCTTGATAGAATCAATGGCCGTCTCAGCTTCTTCAACAAAAGGCTTAGCCTTGGCTAGATCACGTTCACATAACTCTTTCTCTGCCGCAATACGCGTCGCATCTTCCTCACATTTGGATTTAATTTGAGCAACCTGGTCTCCTTCTTTGTGTGCTTCGGCTGACGAAACCTGGAGAGATTGAAGCATCGTGTTAGTTTCTTCTGTGGCTTTCTGAAGTTTGATCTGCTCGTCTGCGAGAACAATCGACATAGCGCGCACATCCTCAGCACCTTGAATAAGCTTTTTCAATCCCAAGTTCACGCGCTGTTCCTTGTCTTTAATCTCTTCCAGTTTCACGCCGTACATTTTCTTGTAAGATTCAATGAAACTCAAGTACGATTTCGGGGTCTGATACACACGACGACGCATTTTTTGGAAATACTCCTCACACAAATCAGTGACAATGCGATGCACCATACCCATATGTGTCATCAGTGCCAGCTTTGTGGTGGGATCACATTCCATAGGATAATCATGGATGAATCCCTTGGACACAGCGATAAGAGCATCTTCGGGCCAAGGTAAAAACCAATCGATCGTGGGTCCACTAATTAAGCCTGGGAATTTGCGTGCACGCTCTGCGAATTTTGCATTTAGCGGTGACATGCAGAGTACTACGTGCAAGTTATCACGAACACAATCGATAAAGAACTGCTTGAGGTTTGTCTGCGTTTCCGCCTGACCCGGGCGTTCCTTGATGAATGCGTTGCGAAGATCAGCTGTCATAGCCATCATTTCATCCTTGGCGAACAAGCCGGCTACTTCACCAGTCATCAGAATGGAGTTCATCAACTCCAAGAAAATCTCATTCTTGATTTCAGCATCCGTAAACAAAAACGTTGTGGATTTACGCTGGTGGCCCGCAGACTTGTACAACGTACGAATATCATCCATGAACGAGTTCGTGTTGTACGTTTTGGTGAGAATAATCTGGAAAATAGCAGAGCTCGCCATGTACGCAGCAAGACGAGTCAGCGACTGCTTACCAGAACCACCAACACCAACCAATAAAGCAGATCCGCGAGGCATCTCAAGCAAACGAGAAATACGTAGCAAATGCCCTAAGGCATCGTCGAAGAGAACGAGCCGCATACTACGCTGCGGGAATTCCGTATTGTATTTCTCCAAGAACTCAAGTACGCGAGATCGAACATCTTCGATTGTGCCACCAGGCTCGTAAACCTTCAATGCGGCATCTGCGACTGCGCCATCTTCATCCTCCTCGGGATCGCGTAAAAAGCTGACCATGTTGTATTGTTGACGACTGAATATCTCGATTTCGTCGCCAAAATGGCTCTTGATCAGTTCTTTCATGTACGTATTGTAAACGTCTTTATCTTTATGGACAGTGAGTTTGTCGCAAAATACTCGATCGCACTCATGCTTCCACGTGAGCATGATAACCTGACCTGGGTCCATCTTGTTTAACCTTCCCTGTACAACTCGGATGCCACCACCGCTGGTAAACGTCTCTGGTGGGGTCAGCAGAATTCCCTGGAACACACGACTGAGTTCACGCATATTGAAAATGTAGTGGAACTTAGCCGGAGTCGGCAGCAGCTTTGCTTTCATGTAATTCCACAAATCAATGGTCGCGCGGGTTAGCTTGTTCACAATTACCAGCGCATCTTTATTGTACGTGTCTTTATCAAAGCGACCGGCAAGCATTTGACCATATATGTCATCAATGGATGTTAGTGACGGCAGAATCAGGTTGAACAAGAAAAACTGGCGCTTCAATCGATTGGGAATGTCATTGCGGCCACCACCTGGATGACCCATTGCACCCACGTACTGTAGATCCTCACAAACTTTAAAATCTCCTCGACGATCTTTCGCTAAGAAGCAGAAGCCGCTCAGCTCAATGATCATTCGCACGATCTCGAGAGTGGGCTGATCACCCCATGCATTCACTAGAGGCATGCTAAGATCATCTAAGAACACCGTCATTTTTTTGCCTCCAGGTGGACCGAAACTCTTGCCACCACGCTTATCCAACTCAGTTTCGACAGAGTTCTGGAACATGAACGGTGTCGTGGCACTGGAAAAGTTCACACGCTTGATGACCATCAGGTCCGGATTTAAATCATTGAAAAACATAAGTGCCGAAGACGTTTTGGCTGTACCAGGGCCACCAACCATCAAAACGGACTTTCGCTGCTTGTGAAGATTCTCAATCAAGTACAATGTACGAACAGAGTCCATCGTTGGCACAAGCAAGTTGGAAAAATCGAGCTGCTTCGAACCCTTGGGGTAGTCCCACTTGGGAGGACGCCATACCTTCCACTCCCATGATTGTGGATCAACGAAGTATTCATAAACAGTTTGACCTGGGTCGCATTTTGGAAGTAACATATTATCGTCGTATTGGCGAAGCCATTCGTCGAACTTGACTCGATCATCCTGCTCGAGAATTGCACCCAGAGACCAGCAAATGCAGTACAGAAACAGTTTCTCAAACTGAATCGCAAGCTTAGCTGGATCCTCAGACAATTCGTTGCCGTGCTCACCTAAAAGCAACCCAGTCAGAAGGTTGTAAAGGCGCGCAGCTTGGCCGACACGAGAGACTATCATGACACCATTGGTGTTTCGGTTTAAGTAATCGAAGCAGTGGCCTGGGTTGATGGGAGTGTTTTCTCCCATGTATTTCATGAACAAGTCGCGCAAAATGGTTTGCTGGCTTGCCGGGCGTTTGCGAATCCAGGCTTCAACCACTGGAGCCCAATCCAGATCAGTGTCACTGATATACACGATACCAGCACGCGAGACTGTAGCTGGACTTGCGTTCACGAGGGTTTCGACCTCAAACATGAGCTTGACGTTGTCTGTCATCGGCATTCGATCTCCGTTTGCGAGTGTGAGAATCTTGTTATCATCCAGCACAGTGTTCAAATCTTCGATCCAAATGGCATCGACAGGTCCATCAGCGATAATCCACATGATGAACTTGTTGCTTTTGTTGTTGAACTTCGACCACATGGCAGCAAAGACACCAGTTGTCCATTCTCCAGACATCGCATCCACCTCACCGTACATTTCGGCAGCTCGAATGGCCTTCGGGTTTAATTTGGACTGCTTATGGTTGATTCCAGTGATGGTGGTGAGTGCAAGTTGCATAATATCGAAAATCTTGGTTTTACCTCCGCCAGTCGGGCCGACAAGCATGATACCGTGGCGCACAAGCTGCGTCTCATAGAGCTGAATCACTTTGTTGAACCAACCAGCGTGATCAACAAGCCCCATTTTCTCAATTTCGGTCTGCAACGCAGCCTGAAGATCTGGGTAAGATCCTTTGGGTGGGAACTGCACTGTGGGAAATAAATCTGCGAGCAAAGACAGAAACAGCGGTACATCTTGTGCTACCAACTTGGACAAATTCATATCACGCAGTGTCTGATACAGCAACTTCGCTTCGGAGTCATTGCGGTTGTCACGCTTGATCTTACCAGCACTTCGCAGCACGGCCAAAATGTTTCGGAGGCCCCAATCGTAGTGTTTTTGAGCAGAAAGCTGTTCTTTACACGTGTTGTACAAGATGAAGAACTTCTTGGCAAGCTCCTGGTAGTCGGAGTATCCCACTGAACACAGTTTCACTTTCATAATGATTTCGAAATCGGGCACCATCATTGCTACACCTCTGAACAGAGCCTTCAGGTTCTCTGGAAGCTCTTGACGTCCAGCATAACCTGGATTCATCGTGATAAAGAAGCCACACACTGGCGTGAGCAAGATGTTCTGCGGGTCACCTGGGAACTGGAAGAACTTGCTACCAGTCTTTTTGGCATTTTGGATGGCAAGGACTTGCTGAGCTACGACAGACAACACAGGCAGCTGGATTCGATTGAATTCGTCAAAACAACCCCAGAGACCACCTTGACAGAGTCCCTTGAAAATCTTGGCGCAATCTGTGTATTTCTGTTGATCGGTACAATTCGTCACCACGACGTAGATTCCCAAGGTACGACCAAGATCTTTCACTGTCTCAGTCTTGCCCGTACCTGCAGGACCGGCAGGAGCACCACCGAAATACATGCCTAGGGCTTGTGCGAGAGTGATATAACATCGATCGGTCAGCGGTGTGACCACAAGACGCTCCTTGGATCCTAGATATTCGTATTGGTAGTTGAAATCAACGTCCGTGATAGAAATGACACAGGCACCATCAGCATTAAATTCATCAGCGTTGTTTGGTCGCCAGTAAAAGCGGGCCTGCTTGAGCCACTCGAAGTCATTCGGGTCTGAAATCTTCTTCTGCTTGTACAGAGTCGCAAGATCGGTGATCACATCGCGTTGATGCACATGGATTGTCACAAGTGTTTCAATCTTGATACGGTTCTGCTTTGAACCAAGATCATTTAAACACCAGTTAGAGAGTTCTGTAAGGACCATGGCTTGCTTGGTGGCCGTGTCTTTCATAATGGTTTTCTTCGCGCGGCATTGTTCGAGAGCAGTCTGGATATCGGTGGTCCACATCAATTGAATTCCTAGCAGCGCGAACTGTGAAACGTAGCGATCAACGAATTCGCGGAGACGTTTCAGGTCATTTCCCACGACACCGATATCGATTGCGCACTGACGGCAAATGTCTTTCATTGTGATCTGCATGCCGCGCAGTAGTGTCGCTAACCAATCTTCAATGTTGCCCTGGGCCTTCACAATTTGTGAAAAGCGTACTTCTTCCACACCTGAGTTCATTGTATGAATGAGCGTTTTATCCTTCTTGTCGTGGTACACCTTCTCGATCGAATCAAAAACTTTTTCGTAGTGCTCGTTCATACTTAACGGATCACTGCCTTGAGACAGAATCATGAGGAGACCTGGATTCGACACAAAGTAGAAACGAGGAAACTTGTTTCGCTTTTGCTCGAGGTAGCCTTCGAGACTCTTTTGGCACTTTTCAAGCTCCGAGTACATGGTCGGGAGGCACGACTTCAACAGCTCACTGGCACAACATTGGACGACATTTTTAAGCTCGACGGATTTGGTCATAATCTTGGCCCAGTCCTTGTCGATTTTCTGGAATTTCTTCGCTTCCACAGGCATTTGCTTTGCGATATCACCACCTGTGAACACGGACTCGAGCGAACACCAAAGCATTTGCACTTTGATCCACCGCTCTAGTGTTTCAGATGTATCTGACAGCTGTTCTAGCTTTGCTTGTGCAACGTCCTTAAAGGGGAGAACGTGGCGCATCGATAACATCGTTTGCAAGTTCATCTGCGTTTCTTCCAGCTCTTCAACAATCGGCACAACAGCCTTAAGGATGGGTACATTGCGACCTTTCCAGTCGTTGAATTGGAATTCTTCCGTTTCCCAGCGCTGAGAAATTTCACCGAGTTGGACTTCAATTTTAAGTTGTTTGTCTGCTCCATCAGTGATTTCTTCGATTTCAACCTTATACTCCACGATCTTCGCATCCATCAAAGCTTGCAGCTTGAAATCGGCGGCTGTGACATCTAGCTGTGTACCCGTTTTCTCCATGACAGCATCCCAATGACGTGGTTTGATCGATTCTTTGCTTAGCTCTTGCAAGAGAGGCAACACGTCTGTGAAGTCGTCAATCATGCTTTTCAAATCAGTGTACGCTTTCCATTCGCGTAGCTTGGCAGGCATTTTCTTGCAGCGAGATGAGAAAGCATCCACTTTTTCCGTCATGGCTTGAACTCGCTCAGCCACTGCCAGCCACGGGATCTGCTTCCATTCTTCAATTGTGCTGAGAACGTCAGTGTACAATCCAAACAGCTTGTCCTGTAGCTGGAGTTCTTTCTTCGTCGTCTCGAGTTCAGGGTATGAGGTTCTTGGAAGCGCAAACAGCTCCTCACCCGATGAATACAGCTCAAATTTTCGCTCTCGGATCTTGTATTCTTCCTTGTATCTGTTTAAACGCTCAACAGCTTCCACAGGCGGAATACCAACCACCATCGGACCATTCGCCAAGTAGTCCTCACGAAAGTGCTTGACGTCAACAATGAATTCTTTGACATCACGAAGTAGTCCGCGCTTGAATCCCGCTTGGGTCTTACTGAGCTCATCCGTTCGTGCCTCAGCATGATGGATCAGCTTGCGCCAATTGCTACGCAGCACAGATTTCTGATCCATTTCCTCCTTCTCCATGAATCCATCGGGTAGGTAATACTCCAACGTTTCGTACATATCCAATACAGGGTTGATCTCCATATTGATGCCACTTTCTCGAGCCCGTACCTCTTTTAGAAGGTTCATGACAAAGCGCAAGGAGTCGAGATCGACGACCTTCCTGTTCAATTTACCCATAGTAGAGCGGAAGTATTCAGTCAGTGACTCCATCTTTCGCCGCGCTTGGTTGTGTAAATTGTCACTAAATTTCAGTTTCCACTGAGAGTTCTCGTGCTTGAGCTGTAGTTTAATGTTGCGCGTGTTCAACGAGAGTGCACCAATATTGTAAATGGGTGTTAGGCTCGTAATCACTTCATCAATCTCGACAAAAGACTTGAGTTTCTTTTCAAAATCTTGCAGCTCTGGATTCTTCTTGATAAAGTTTTCGTACGCAGTGTCTTTATTTTCCATCCACAACCACTCGTACATTGTGAAAGAGCCTAGATACTCAGTCACATTATTACGTAGTCCTTGAACGCTACCCGTAAGCAAGAGCACAACACGGACGATTTCAATATCCTTCGTGATCCGATCAAAGAAGGTGATTTTGACAGCGTTACTTGGCACTGCTCCAGCATCATTTTGACCCCAATCCAAAAGCTCCTTTGAGCAACTCAGAACCGTTTGTGCAGCCTTGTTGATAGCAAGCTGGATCTCATCCAACGAAGGATGCAGTTGCACTTTTGGTACACTCAGCTGCACATCAACTTCAAAGAAAGGCCGCTCAATAGTAAACACGTTCGACGACACGCGAGAGGCCACACGCTTTTTGATGGTGTTGAGCGAATTCTTCGTGCAATGTAGCAATGCCTGGTACATGAAATGATTGTAGTGTTTCTTCAGCTTCATGGCCTCTTCATTCGATACTCCTTCAATGTGCGAGTCCAACGGATATTGAGTGATAATTTTCAATAGGTCCTCCACAGCGTTTTCGATTTCAATGTTCTTGCCCTGAAGCAATGTGCCTGCACGCTTGATATTGGAACTTTGCATCGTCACAAAGTCGTCCAAGGAAAACGACTGGTCCACAGGCAAGTCGACGAGCATGGTTTTGGACACTATGCGCATGTTCTTTTCAATGCGGTTTTCAATAATATCGTTGATATTGGTCACCAACTCTTCTAGGTGCTGAAGTCCGGTATGGATGTGGTTTCGGTATGCTTCAATGTTCATACTAGTCCACGTAAGCGTAATCATACCAGGACGCAGCTTGAACTCCATGTCATTGAAATGCGGTCGCAAAAGCATCGCAGTGACAGGAATGACTTTCGTCACAATGCGATCATACTCCGACAGTGCATACTGCAACTCATTGTAATAGTTCTTGAACTTTTCTTCCTGCAGCAGCACGATCTTGGCTGCTTCTGGGATCTCGATGCCCATGCGATCAAGACATTTGGCTTCACGGAGCAGCTGCAGAATCTCTGGGTCAAAGTTAACGTAGAGTTTGCTGTCTTCTGGGTGGCGAATAATCAACGTGGCTTGAAGTCCAGCTTTGGCGGTGTCAATGTACTGTACCCACGCTTGGTACCAAATGTACTCAAAGGCCACAAGCGTACGCGCGACCTTGTTGTACATGCGAATAATGCGTTTCGCGTCTTTGCTCGCCAAAACGTTCTGGTTGGATTCAAACTTCTTCATCGGCTCCTCAATACGCTTGAGCAAATGGCGGGACCACGTGATATTACCGGCAACCGGAGGCAGATTTCGCGGATACGGCGGATTCTGCTTGTACTTTTCGTATTGCTGTAAAACGTGCTCCAACTCCAGTCCGTAGTTCTGAAAGATCACATTAAACTTGGAATCCAGATCCGACTTGAGGTTTTCTCGCTGGAGAATCGTCTGGAACTTGCGCAACAGATTCAGCGAGTGTTCAATGGAAGTGATGTTTTCAAACGAGTCGTTGATAAACTTTTGAAGCAGTCCTTCCAGATCCGAGATGCGAACATTAAACTCCACATAGTCACGATCGAAACGGTTGTTCTTGTAGTCAAGCAGGTCATGGTTGCGGTACTGGAACTCGCGAATAATCGAGTTGAACTTGGCAATCAAATCCTCCATGCCTTCCAGCTTGTGCTGACCCAGAGATGAGAACTGGTGAATGGTGGTAAACATATCAATCAACTTGATCACGCGACGACAGAACAGGTCAAACTTGCCAAAGATCTTCATCTCGTTGAACTCAAACTGTTTCCCCTTTGGCGTGGCAAAAAGTTTGTCCTTGGTCACACGGTACTGCTGCTGGTAGGCCTCGTTGAGCTTCAGACAGGAATCCAGATGCCGAACAAGCTCTTCCGGATCCTTGTCCCACATCACTTCGTACGACTCGCCATCCGTGACGCAATGCTTGCAGTTGGTGATCATCTGGTTCGTGATCTTGGTAAACAGGTTCGCCATGCGTTCCGTCGTGTTGTAGTACCGAGCGATCGAGTGGATCATCTTGATCGAGTTCATCAGTGCCGGTAGCGTATCAATGATGGAGCTGGGCGTTCCATTGTACAGCGGAATGATGAATTTCTCAAGCGTGAAGAGGTACTTGACGTTGTCCTTGGCCTCATTGGCAGCCTCCGTGATGCCGATATCGATCTGCTTCCAGCGTCGCAACAGCGTCTGGATCCGCTGCTTGGTGTCATCACTTACGCTTTTCGATGTGCGGCTCAGCACCGTGAACACGTCCTTGTACTCGTTCATCTTGAGGTGCTCCGTGATGCTCGTAAGTCGCTGCATGCGTCGGCGCCAGTACTCGAGCTCGCCCATGGGGCCGTCATCGTCGATCGTGTCGTCCTTGTTCTTGCCGTCGTTCGTGGTCGTGTTGGTCTCGAGATAGGTCGAAATGACCTCGCACCACTCCTTCAGCACCTCTTCATAGTGCGCAATGAGCGTGGGCGAGTCCGAAGTCTGCAGGATGCGGTTCCCATTGGCGCCAGTACTGGCATTGGCCAGCGTCTCGACCAGCAGCTCGCGGTCCGGTCGACGTAACTCCAGGCCGCTGTCCATGCTGTTGAGCGCCTCCTTGAGATCGTTGGCGAAGCGCTCGGACTCGGTCATGAACTCGTGCTTGAGATCCGTGTCGGCCTTGCCCCACTCGTCCTTGGCGTTCAGGATTGGCGTGAAGAGCACACTAATGGTGGCCTCCAGATCACGCAGGATGTTGGGCGCCAGCTCGCCAAAGCAGAGCGAGTTGTCGCAGGTCTTCTGCACGTCCACGGCCTTTCCGTCCACGGTTGTGCGCAGGAAGTAGCAGCATTTCGACCGGATCGGCACGGAGCTGCCCACGGTGATGCACAGCTTGGTGCTGCCGATCGGCACGCTCGTGGCCACGACGGCGCGTGCCCCGGCCGTCGCATCGGTCGCCAAGTCGCTGGACGTCGCAGTCACAGCGCTGACGGTCGTGCCTGCCTGGAAATGGATGAACACCTTGCACGCGTCCTTGCCCGCGAGCAGGTCCTCAAAGCTCTTGCGCACGATCGCGTGCGTGAGGAACTCGGTCACGTCCGCTGAGGTCACGGCCGGCTCGAAGGTCTCGAGGATGCGCGCACCCACCCATTGCATGCGCGGGTTCCACATCGCGGCGCCTCAATGCGCCTTGCAGGAGCCGCTGGCGTTGGGCGCTTGCGGGTGCGAAGGGCGATGCCACAGATGTGAGGAGAGAGAGATGAAGAGGCGCCTGTTCGACCAGAAACCGACTCATGCAGGCCGCGACGCATGGCGCGTCGTTTCGCGGGGCTGCTTCCGGATGTGGCCCCTTGGCCCCCATCCGCTCCATTTGACGCCGTCATGGTGGAGTTGTATACACATGCAGTGCTCTGGTCCGGTGTATAGTGTATACTTCGCGTGCTTTGCAAATCCGATACGGGAGGGTCTTGTATTCAGATCCAGTACGGTACATAATCGCATTCGCGCCAATCTGTTCGATGGGTGTCGTGGACGTGAAGCAAGTCGTGGGGCTGGCTGTCTCTGTATCTAAACCTTTAGGAATCTACTGCAGAGCACTGCAGAGCTCCCCACGAAAGCCGAACGCATTGGCGTGTTTACTTCTCGTTCGATAGGATCGCGAGTTCACTCCTAGTCTAGGCAAGGTCGGGTGAAGGATCTCGATCCACAACAGGGAACGTGGATCGCTTTCCTGTCTATCGCCAGCAATAGCACACACAACTTTAGGTGATGCCCCTCCTCATTCGCACGCTCACGTCCGTCTTGGTGGCTCAATGCAGCGCTCAATCAGCCAGCTCCTCTCTTCAGCCATGGCCAAGCGTTCTCTCTTTGGCGAGGGCTAGAGCGTGGCGAGTGGGATTCGGACGTTCGTCGCGGACGCTCGGATCTTTCTGAGCGGCAACAACTTCAGCGCAGGCCCGCTCATCTCCGCCGTACGACCGCCGACCGAGTCGTGGCCACTCCATGCGCGATCTTCAGGACGGCGAGCAGATCCAAGTCGGGACCAGTTTCAGCATCCGCAGTACTACGATGTGAACATGGAGAGCGACCTGTTGCTGCTGCTTTAATTCAAGACAACCAGCAGGTATGCGCCAGTGACTATGATCTTAAATACGGCGCCGGGTTTCTCTATGGCTCCAAGTGTTGCAGCTTGGGCTGGGGCTTTACGTCGTATGCTGGCGCCCGGATGACTCTCAAGCTGCAGCAGGCCAGCGTGACGTTTGTGAGCCCTACCGTGTGCGCCAAAAGGTCTAGGTGGGCGTCGCAGGGCAAGAACCAAGGCGCTTGCAACGATGGAGGTGGCCCATTGATTGTGACCCCAAGCGAAAGTACTTATCGCCTCGCGATCCAAATGCGCCCACACACATTGCACGCATTTCTCGCGCGCGGGTGGATCAAGGGACACGTCGGAAAATGAGTGAGTTTTAGGTCACTCGAAATGCGCAGCTCCGCCAACACGGGACGATGAGATGATCAAGCTAATTGGACTTACACTCTTACATCCCTCGATGGTCTCGCTGGCGTTTAGGTCAAGTTGGAGCTCCTGGGCATATTTATGCAGGGATTTGTAAGGAGGCTTTCTGTTGAGTGTGTGCCTTTGAAATGCATCAATTTGGTGTTTTTGGAGATTTCGAAGTTGAAACTGGAATTCTGTGGAGCATCCTGGGTATGTGGAATGGTGTGATTAAGGGGGCCCATGGCGTGCCTTTGGAGGGACAGCACGCACGTTTACTTTGTGTGCGAAACCGCGGCTCTGGCACCGATAATACATACAAGCTTAGGTGCTACATCTAGCGACGTTGGATTCTGTGGCTGCCTATTGATGTGAGGCACCGTACGAATCTTGCGCCTATTTGGCTATAGCAAACGACTCCAACCGGTTGTCAAACTTGTGCTCAACAAAAATGATATTCGGCACAAGCACCAGAGATTCATTTGACTCGATGCTGCTTAAACCCTGTGGCTTGTTTGCGATTTGGACCTCCAACACTTGGGTGTCCTCAGCCTTGGCGAGTTTACTAAATGCGATGCGACTCAGGTTTTGGCCTGAGAGCAACTGAGGAAAGCTAGTGCACTCGAGCTATCTGTGGTGAATGTCCATATTTTTTGCACCACTCATGGTAGATGAACCCACGGAGCGCCACATGCCAAGATGGGTCAGTGCCAAGAACCCAAGATCTTGCTTCACTGTCAAACCTGCTGACTCGCCCTATGTACCAGCTAGCGACACGTACTGCATACTCGACAACATCATGAAGCTCGTGGTGATCGCCGCGTTGGTGTTGTTGTTGACTCTCCTCGCTGTTATCCAGATCGATGCGGATTTCAATAACTCGAGATCATCCATGGGTTCTTCTTCCATATCAAATGACAGCGCAAGTGGAAGCAACGAAGTCGAGGAGATCTCCATTCACAGCCTACGCATGGATCCGCGCAAGTCGTACGTGGTCGGCCTGCGCAATATTAATGCCAGCAACAGAAGCTTTTGTGTTTTGGGGCACTCATTGCACCTCAATACGTGCCCACGTCCAACTTTTGCTTCTAGGGGAAGTGCAGAATTGTTGAAATGTATGAGTTCGTGAATTACACTCAGTATCCATCAATCGACACGTTTTGGGCCTCAGGAATATCCAACGGCGAGCAGATCAAGGTCATGGCAAGCTTCCAGCATCCGAATTATAGCGTCGTCACTCGTGAGTTTGATTTTTCTGCTACTGAAGCTCGAGACTGAGGCAACTGCCAAGCCTGTGAGTCCTACGCCAGCGGTTGCATGGAGTGAAATCTATTTGGAACCAGCGAAAATCTACGGCTGGGGCGATCATTTTGTCGAAACCGATATGATTATGATGAACTTAACGTACTACGGGTGTGGATATCCAATGTTTATACAAGGAAATCGAGGGATGTGTGCAACGCCACGTATGGAAGCCCACTGGTTCACAACTCTTTAGGAAAGAGGAATTGACCGGCATTGTTACCTTTCCATATGGATGTGGTAGTGGTCATGATACGACAATTATCTCTCGTGTGTCCGCCGCTCGCAGCTGGATCAAATGCATCGCTGGGGTCTAGCGAACTGGAGAGGAGACAAACCAACCCTGTCGTCAACGGCTTTAATTGTGGTCAAATCCCAGGAATTAAATGACTTCTTGTTAGGTGGAAACTTAAATTGAAACGTTTTTTTCGCCTGTGGCCGACATTTGGGCCATGAAATACGCGAAGCATATCACTTGCGTACCCAAAGTTGAAGCTGACTAATAGCTATTTGTCGTAGGTGATCAATGAGCTTCTGGTGGTGGTGTCCACATTGGATTTGCCAGCACACACTCGGTTTATCGTAGAATGTCGTGGTTGTTATCAATAATGCAGATTGCGTTTCTCGATTCCTATCAAGCAAGTCAGATTATCACCACTGGCGTATGATCTTCTGATGCCCACACGCTTCTGTCGTATTTGATGGAATCTGTGCGCCTGTCCCGGCCCTTTGGTCTGGCTCACTGGCGTCATCAAGGATGCTCACGCCGACTACATGGGCAAAACAGCGGTACAGTTAGTGGTGAACCCTTTGTTAAGAATCCATTGAAGGATTGACCAGTAGATGGGAAACACTCTTGATCGCGCAGGCGATGACTACTTGGATCTGAATAGTCCGATCTTTCCCGAGCTTGTCTTTGCATTTCGGATATTGCGCGCTCTGATCACCATCAACCAATCGATTCGATGAAGTTCCTGCCCCAAGCAATCGCATTCTTCTCTGTGCTGGTGTGGCTAGTGGTTCAAGCCAGCGCCCGATCGCACAACTGGTCGTCAATCCCTGATGAATTCTCTCATGGAGACGCTGTTTCTGACCGTGAGCTCATGATTGGCGGCGACGAGGTGCTCCAAGGAAACCGAACATACGTCGTGGGCATTCGATCAAGTGTGAGCGGGAGTAGCTACTGCACAGGCGTGCTCATTGCTCCCACATGGGTCTTGACAGTCAGCTACTGCTACGGCCAAATAGGTGCGGTCTCGATCGGCGTGCGTGCAAGGAGCGGGAGCGACGAAGGAGAAGTGATTGAGGTCGTGAACCAGACCCAACACCAGAACACAGACAACATAGCAGAAGACGATTTGCTGCTACTTGAGCTCAAGACTGCCAGCAAGTATACACCCGTGACTATGATATCAGCCAATGGGTCGGAACTGGATGACCCGTCCAAGGGAATGGTCATCGGTTGGGGGACAACGTCGTCGACAAGCACGAACGCGGCGAACAAGCTCCAGCAGGTCAGCGTGATCCTTGAGCCTCAGAATTTGTGCAAGGAGCGGGTGAATGTTCAGTCTTCCCAAATGTGCACGCGCGGCTCAAGAGTACAAGACGTCTGCAATGATGTCGGAGCTCCTCTAATCGTGGTGAACAAGGGCGTCCAAGTGCTCGCTGGAGTCTTGCTCTCCGCTAACGATTGTGCCAAAAACTACGTTCCAGCCGTCTACGGACGCGTCTCGTACTCGCGTGAGTGGATCAAGAGCATCACAGGCGTTTAACAATTCTGGATATGTGGGTACTTGTTGAAAAATGTAAGAAGAATGTTTGGATTGTGAACACGATTTTTCATATCTTCGTTGTGAAGCGACCATGGTTCCCAACTTCAAATCAATATTTTATAGATACGGCTTTGGAGTGGAAAGAAGAATGCAAGGCTACTCTTTTTAAAGCATAGCCACTGTTTGATCAATACGGTGAACTGAAGTCAAACGTAACAATCCACAATCATCATTGAAGAGGCTGCGTACAACCTGACCGCACCACATGTCTTTCAGCTCGTTGCAATTCACTCAACAAGAGTTAGTGCTTGAAATGAGGAAAATCCAATGTCCACAGTCGAGTGCAGATCAAGGGCTTCACTTAAATGTATGGCGAGCCCAACTTATCAACACGAATGTTCTGCTTGCTAGACACCTGCTACTTGCGTGAACCAAGTGCGAGCCCTCGAAATCCGTGAGAAGAGTGTCGGCACACCAGGCTGGTTGCAACCGGTCCGGAGAGCTACAATACCAACGACGTGGTCCTTGCCTGACACGCGATAGATGATCGGACTGCCAACGTTGATGTGGCATGCATCCGTTTTGCTCGTCCCAACCATGCACACGTGGGAGTAGTAAGTCTTTACAGTCTTGTCGCAAACGCTCCGGTTCACGAATTTCATGGTCGTGGTGAGCAACTCCGTTCGGATGGCGCTGTCATCGTCCAAGTTCCAACCATAGACATTAGCCTGAAGCCCATAGGGGTCATCGTGCTCGGGAAGAGTCGGCAGCAATGCTGGAGTCTTCTTGCTGGCGGTATCCAGCTCAAGGATCGCGAAATCGTACTCGTGCGTGTGCAAATTGTAGTCCGGATGAACGGTTTTCTTTACGACCTTGAACCGGTCCCCTTCGCCAGGAGCGCCTGAGCGCGCGAGCGCGCCAATTGAAGCGTATTGGTCTTCAGGCATCCACATACGGGTGCTGGCCTGATAGACGGGGTCTGGTTGGCATAGATTTGACGTAAGCACGAACTTGGGAGCGATCAGCACCCCGGAGCAATAGTTAGAGCTCGTCGTCGTGTTGCGAATGCCCACAATGAACGCTTTGGCGTTCGCAGTGTCAACATAGCTGTAAAGCCCGACGCTTGTATCGACTTCAACATTGGATGATGGCGAAGATAAAGACGTAACGGAGCCTGATCCATCGCCGCTGACCTGGGCGTTTGCTGTGGCGACAACAGCTGCGATGACCAGCATGATGAACAGCATGACCGAGTGAAATGCTTTCTGTTGATATTGCGGCAGAATCCGCTAAGCAGAGGTGTTTTCAGCTGGGTGGTTTTTGAATGAGACAAGATATGCTAAATATTGGGCCTTTCTATCGTCATCACTGGGAAAACGTGGTATTGCAGCTGCCCTTTCAAGCTGGAATTGAAGAATTTGATACCTGGTGTCATCAAACCGGTTGCGATATACTAGGGAACTGGATTGCGTGATTTTTATGAGACATCGCAAAATTCTTGATAATCATAACGGACAATCTCGCGTCATCACGGATATATGAGCGCATAAAGTGCTTCAACTTAATACAATCCATGGCCTATCGCCTTCAAGATTGAGCTTGCAGCCAATCCTCACTAGTGCACTTTTGAACAGTCGATCGATTGGATCTCGGTGGTAATGAGGCTCAAGATTGTCGGCGCGCTTCTTGGTGGCGCTTTAATGGTCGTAACCGTGGACATGCGTATCGCACGAGACAACATTAATTCCGCTCCTTCCGCCAAAGAGCTTTGGCCAACTTCGCTGTCTGATGGAGATCCATTGTCCCCCAGCATCGGTTATCGGTCTTTAGAAGTTACTGGCGCGGAAGGTATCCTGCAGACCACTGCGCTTGACGCCATCGCTGATTCAGCGACCATATCTAAAGCTCCGTCTGCAAGAAACCAGATTCAAAGCTCAGATCAGAACTCACGGAACGGCACCAGCAGTCTTCATTCGAATTCGACAAAGGAGGCGACCACAGTGATCTCATCTAATCTCACTACACTACCCAATATAACGGACGTGACTACGTCAACGTTGCCACGGAATGCAACTAATGCGACTACACCTGTGGGTATTGCTGAAAAATCGATGGAGGTATCTCTGCCAGTGAATGGAACGAATTCAACAACGGCTCCAGCTCCCTCGATTGCAAATTCATCCAGTATCCGTCTGCCATTGAATGAAACAAACGTGACGACAGCAGTGCCCATGGTTACTGATTCTACAGTGGCTCCTCTGCCGGTGAATGGAACAAATGCAACTACGGCTCTAGTGCCTTTTGTTGGAAATGAAACGAATGCGCCGATGCCACTGAATGAAACGAATACGTCAACACCAGTGTCCATCATTGCGAATTCAACAAAACCGCTTGGCTCGGCAATCAATGAAATGACCGGTCCAACGCCCGTACCGACGCCTGCAGCGAATAACGAGACAAACGGAACCGTCGGAGCCCAGAGTCTGTTGCCATTACTTGCGATTCCACTGGCGGCGGCTCCGTTTTATGCGAATCCATTCTCCGAGACAGATGTTCCGGTAACACGTGTGGCAACTACAGCTGAATTGCCGTCAGAAGAGTACCAGGCTGTTTTAGCCTTGGAAAACTATCTACAAAATGAAGGTATCGACATCCCCGAAATGGACGCGAATGCTGAATGGATGGAAGCGCAACGAGAGCGAGACAGAGCAGATTTGAGAAACGCAGACTCGAACGTGCTATCAACGGCGGAACCAGAAACTATAGCCTCTGCAACAACAGCTCCAGATCCAGATAGGCTCGTGGACCCCGATGCTACAAGAAATGTGATCGTCCCTGCTCCTGCTCCAGTCGTCACAGCTCAAGATGACCGCGTCAATCCTGAAGACTTTGACGACTTGCTCGCTCCAGTAGCTGTGCACAACGCCGAGGAACACGTGGAGCATGAAGATTTGGACGATTTATTAGATGACGACGAAGACACAACCTCACCACCAGCAGGCCAAGACACCGGTGAACAGACACTCAAACCTACAGAGCCAAGTGCAGATGAAACCTCGACACTGCCGAGTGAAGGCGAAATCTCGACGTTGCCGACATCGATCATGACATCGACAAGTTGGATTTCGGGTCCGACTACAGCGGTATCAACGTTGGCGTCGGTAGCCACTGCTGGAGGAACGTTCGCGTCAGTTGCCATGTCTGGCGTTGGTGTTGCAGGTGGACTTGCTGGCGTCGGAAGCGGTTTGTTACCTGGCGTCGGCGGCTTGGGCGTCGGCCTGGGAGCGGGTCTGCTTCCGGGAGTGGGCGCAGGTTTGTTTACCGTCGTGGGAGGGAGTTTGGTCAGCATTTTCAGTGGTACCAGTAGTCCCGACTTGCCTGACCCAGTGATATCTCCGCTATCGACCGTTCCAATTTCATCGGGTATAGTGTCTCAGCCAAGTGGAACAACAACTCCTTCGACTTCAGCACCGGTGTCTGGTCCAAGTGGTTCAGGTCTCACTCCGACATCTACTCGATGTTTAGCAATGACAGGTGTTGGAGAGTGTTCAATGAGCCCAGGATCGTCGCCCTCAACTACAAGCAATAATGAAATCAGTAGTAACGAGCCAAGTACGACACCATTGACTCCGGTGCCTTCAGCCACAGGATCCACTACCGGCCCGACATCAACACCATCCAGGGTACCAAATAGCTCAACGCCAACACCAAGACCTGTATCTAACCGCTCGACACCGTCACCGTCCGCAAACATGTCCTCTCTATCTCCAGAAGCGACGTATCGTCCTAGTCCAAGTCCTGCTCCAAACTCGACCGTCTCGTCGACACCGACACCATCAACAAATTCAACATACAGTCCAGCACCGACGCCGATTCCAAACAAGACAGACAAAACTACCTCAATCCCGACTCTGAATACAACTCAAACTCCGACACCGAAACCAACTCCAAAAAATAAGACGGACTCTACCACCTTTACTCCAGCTTTGAACGTAACACAAACTCCGACAACAACTCCAAACAAAACGAAAACGCCCACTTCTACACCAACTTCAAATTTTACACAAGCTCCGACCGCAGCTCTGAACATGTCGGAAACTCCGACCCCGACGCCTGTTTCGAAGGTAACAAAAGATCTGACACCGACTCCGTCTCCAAATAGGACTCATGCCCCTACACCAACGCCGACTTTGTCACCCAAACCGACACCCAGTCCAACTTCAAAAGCAACGCCATCGCCACTGGCAGACAGCAGCATCTCCGGTGACAAATCCTACATTGTGGGCATTCGGACTGCAATAGAACACACGACGTTCTGCACCGGTGCACTGATTGCACCCAAGTTCGTCCTCACGTCCAACCTGTGCAAAGCCGATAACTCGTACGTATCGATTGGAACCGTCAAACGATCAGCTTCTGATGACGGTGGACAGCACAGCAAAGTAGCCAAGCGCGTCTCACACCCGAAATACGACCCGGCTACGCGTAAGTACGACTTTTTGATCCTTGAACTGGAGACTGCGAGCTCGAAGACCCCAGTGACTCTGCCATCAGCTTCCCAGACGTCCGACAGCTATGGCCAGTATGCTCAAATATTGGGTTGGAACTCGGACGATGATTCCACGACCAGGACTGTGCTACTGAGCACGACAATGATGTTCTTGAATCAAACGGATTGCGCGAGAATGCTGAGCACCACAATATACGAGTCTCAAGTTTGCGCGTATGGTCTCGCGGCGACGTCAGCATGTCATGTTAACGAAGGTAGCCCGCTCATTTCTCGCATCGCTGGGAAGGACACGCTTGCGGGACTGGTGTGCTACAAGAATGGCTGTGATCAGATGGGCGCACCAACTTTGTTCTCGCTTACCTCGTCCGTTCGTGATTGGATCAAGTCAACTGCAGGTGTCTAAAACTACTGGCTTGCATGGACTCACATACATAATGTATTTAATGGGTGATATGTTTTTGATCGCCACTTAGCTTAGTTGGCTTGATTCTCTATGACTACAAAAAAATACCAGAGATTTTAGTGTGTGGTCAAGCAAAACGCACACGTCGATATGAAGGTAAATGCACTCATTCGCCTGCTCATCTCTTAATCAGATAAAATCAAATAGGTCAAACGTTGACCGAGACCAGTCATCGGGAGACGAAAACATAAGCTAGGAAAGCATGTCCAGGCTGCTTGATACCATCCACTGATGAAAATGTCATGAATACGTGATATTGCGCAATGTTTATTTAAGGTTGAATTTTTGCGTTATAGAATGGAAACCAATGATGACCCAAGATTCTGGGCAGTGGAACGACTAGCATATATACGTATTCAAAATTTAGTGCAAGTCACCTCGAATTCAACTGGAGCGATCAATGGTTTCGAAACAATTTAAGTCTTAGTTCTAGCAACAAACCAAGCCACACAATACCGATCAAACGATACTTGTAAACGACCTTCGATGTAGCAATGAGAATGTTCAACTTCCATCATCTAGTTGTTATTACTATGACCCCTTTCCCAGCGTCGGTCAACCAAGAAATGACGGCAAGACAAGAAACCTAGCTGCGAGCGCCATTGACGACTCAGTTATGAGTGTTGCGAATGTTGCAGCTTCACCACAAAAACACCAAGGAATCAATCGACTCGAAACCTCTCAAGCAACATCACCGTATTTTCTCCCCATGGACCGAACTTTGCCAAGACCGCTATCACGTTTCCTCAATCAAGGTCAGCACAATCACAAGCACCAAACCATTCTCGACGACTCGACGACTTGATTCCAATTGGTACAACACAAGTGGTTTGCTCGGTCCAGACTTTGACGTGGACGCCAGCGATGTTATGTCCATCGGATCTATTGAGCCAGAAACCAAGCTCGGCCATGTCATGGGACTAAACCATCATGTGAATTTGATGGCGATTATGGAAGTAAAAGCATCGGGTGAAATGCATTTCACACCAGTGCCGACACGTTGTTTGGCGACGGAAGTAGGCACAGGCTGCTTATCGGACCCTACTGCCTCACCACAAAGAACCATATAACCGGAAACGCCTGTTGCTGCCGATGAAGTGAATACGCACCCAGGTACTGCGCATTCAGAAGATGGAACAGATAATCATGCACCCGCACCCAGTGAAGTGGACGTCGGTAATTGGGAACCGCCTTTCATACCGATTGGAAATCCAAATGAAGCCCCCTGGTGGAGCAATTCTAGCGTCAGCGACGGTTGGTGGACGGATGCCAGCGACACCGACAGCCTAGGAGGATCCGATGAAGAAACGGACATTTTGGACCCAGAAGGAGAAGCACCGCGTCTGCATAATCCAAATCCAGACCCCGAAGAGATTCCGAACGCGGCGAATCCAAACGAAGGAACCATAATGCCGATGCTACCTGCAATGCCGTCTTTTCCGTCATCGACTCTGCCCTTGCCGCTATCGCCTGGAGCCTTACCGTCGGTGCTATCGCCCATGGGAGCTGGTTGGATGATGACTCCAGGTGGCTTGTCGGTCGGTGGATTACCCATCGGAGGGGTGGGATCGCTGTTTGCTCCAACAACACTTCTTGGAGGTGTTGGCGCTGTCGGTGGACTTGCCGGAGGAATTGGAGGCGCTGGAGTTGGCGGTGTTGGTGTAGGCATTGCAACTGGCATGGTTGGTGGCATCACGGACAGTGTTGGAGCTATATCGATCGGAGGTCTTGGCGACTTGTTCGGGAGCTTAATAGGGCAAGCTGCTATCAACATAATGCCAAAATTACCCGATATAGGGATACCAGGTATCCCGTTAGTACTTTTCTCAAGCGAACAAATTCGCCAGTGGGCACAACGGGAGCACCAAACTCTCCATGGGTATTTTTTCCGACCGGAGCCAAAGAAACCCCAGTTCCAACCCCAGCACCAGCTTCAAGAGATCAAGCACCGACACCGACGAGTACCCAAGACAACTTGCCAGCTTTGCCATGATTTACGAGTGGTCCAACGCCGACGCCTCCACCACCGAAGGCGACGGCTCAGCCAACGGCACAGCCGACGTTTGTTTCGCCACCGAAATTGGTGAATGTAACAGATTCTCCGATATCAGCACCAGCACCAACATCAAATGCTTCAGCACCGATTCCAACATATTTGACAACACTACAGGTTAATGTTACGACACCGCCGCCAGTTTCAAATACATCGACTCCACTGCCAACTAATTCGACAACGGCGCCGGTACGTTCAGCAACACCGACACCCGTTTCGAATACGTCAGCCCCAGTACCATTCAATGTAACTAGACGAGCACCAGTTTCCAATGCGTCGGCATCAACACAAGTTAATGCAACGAAAACGACGCCGGTTTCGAATACATCGGCGCCAATACCAGCGAATTCGACAACGCCGCCGGTAAATTCTACAGCGCCGACACCAGCTCCGAATAGATCGGCGCCACTATCAGCTAACTCAACGTGTGGTTCGACACCAGGACCAAATTCCAATATGTTTGCGCCAATGTCGGTGAATAGAACCGCAATCCCTTCTGCAAATTCAACGCAGCGCCTGAATCCAGTACCGAGCTCAACGCCGAAACCAACAGCCAAGCCTACTCCAAAGCCCAAGGCATCTCCAAAGATCCAGCTTGAGAGTGTCGTCTCCGGTGCCAAGTCATACATAGCGGGCATTCGCATGGGCATATCAAACACGACCCACTGCACCAGCATGCTGATCGATCCCAAATACGTGCTCACGTCGAACTTGTGCAAAGCCGACACCACGTAGGTGTCTATCGGCACCACCAAGAGATCAAGCTCCAACGATGACGGCGACGACAAAAAGGTGGCCAAGAGCACCCCACACCCAAAGTACAATCCGGTCACGCGCGAGTACGACTTCCTGTTGCTGGAGCTGGAGACTGCGAGCTCCAAGCCGCCCGTGATGTTGCCGCCGGCCTCCCAGACGACCGAAAGCTATAGCAAGTGCTGGGCTGGAACTCGGACGATGATGCAGTAACCAGAACCGATTTGTTGAGCACTACGATGCTGTTCATGGACCAGGCCTAGTGCGCGCTAACACTCAACATCCCAAAGTACGCCACGCAAACGTGCGCCCGTGGCTACACCATCACGTCGGCCTGCCATATCAATGACGGATCTTCGCTGATCGCGAGCGTCAATGGCAAGGACCTGCTCGTGGGCCTGGTCTGCTACCGGAACGGCTGCACGCAGCTGGGCGAGCCAACCCTGTTCTCGCTGACCGGGATTGGATCAAGGCGACTGCATAAGTGCAAAGTCGGGCAATATACACTCCGGTATGTCCCCACAATACGTTCTGGGTCAGTGTGTGGAACACCAAGTGGGTCCTTGGTGTGTTCAAGCGTCTCCTCCCATGATGAAGTGGAGCGAATGACGATGATGGAGCAGTGGACGCGCAAGTTTGAGCTGCTGGACGCCAGCTTCTGCTTCCTGAGCAAGCACCGCGCACTGCTGAGCCTGGCGAATGTGCTGCGCATGGCCAACAGTTTCGGGTCTGTGCAGATGAAAGCAGAGGACATCGAGTTCATGGCCAGAGCGGCGCCGGCACTGTTGCAGCTGCGCAACGTCACGCGGCGGGAGATGCAAGACAAAGGTTCGTGGCGCATGCCGATAACTTGGAGCTTGTGTATGCGAAACTGCTAATAGACCTGACTTATGTATAAGAGTAGATGCGTTCACTGCCGTCGCACTGGAGCTCACTCGGATGCTGGCGTTCGAGAGCGTTCCGCAGACCAGTCAGCGCGCGAGCACACAGCGCAAGAAGCTTTTTAGCGAAGCTCTCAAGGCCTACCAGAGCGTGCATGGAGATTCAATATCTTCAGCACAAAGTCCCATTACCAGTTCAAGAGTCTCTCCTGAAGAGGAGGCGGCGCAGCCAGCAGAAACGCAGCAGTCTGCCTCCAGCGCGCCAGCGATCGGAGCGATCTCCTCGCATTGGATTGACATGCTGCGGACACTGGATATCTACGACAACCAAATCGTGCATATAGAGCCCCGCTCATCACGTGAAGCTCAGTATCGCGAAATTATGGAGTTAAATCTGCCGCCGCAAGTGGTGACGGCGCTGGACAAGCTCGGGATCCGGCAGCTATACTCGCATCAGTTCCAAGCGATCGATGCGCTTCAGCGAGGAGAGAATGTGGTGCTCTCCACGTCAACTGCAAGTGGCAAATCGCTTGCATTTAACATCCCCATGTTGACATCGCTGGTCAACGCGCCCAAGTCGACATCTCTCTACTTGTTTCCGACAAAAGTACGTATTGTTGATCACTGGCAGTTTGTTGTGGATGATTCCTAACAGCGTTTACGGTCCAGGCGCTTGCGCAAGACCAGCTAAAGTCACTGCGCAGATTTCTAGAAGGTGCCGATATTCGTCCTTCCATCTGCGCTACATACGTAAGCTCTGCGCTTGGACTTTCGCTGGTCTGATTCAGTTGTGCTCAGTACTGTGGTATTGTTTCAGGATGGAGACACTGAAATGAAAACACGGTCCATGGTTATTCGTGAGACGCAAGTCTTCCTTACGAATCCCGATATGCTGCATCTTGCAATACTGCCGCATCATTCGCAGTGGAAGAATGTGCTGTCGCATCTCAAGTGAGTTGCTTGCAAATTATTATCTACTTGCAGTGGACACAAATACCTTGGATCTTATTCACTGATTGTGCATCTGCTACAGACTTCTCGTGATTGACGAAGCCCACATGTATCGTGGCGTATTTGGCGCCCACGTATCCTGTGTAATTCGGCGACTCTTTCGGCTTTGCGCCATTTATGGATCGAATCCTCAAGTTGTGTGCTGTTCAGCGACCATTCGAAACCCCGAAGAGCATTTTCGTCTTCTTATCCCATCGCTTCCTCCATTTGCATGTGACGATGGCGAAGTGGGTGAGTTGCCACCGAATCTGCATTTCTTTCGAGAGCGCAAGCTGAAGGTGATCACTGAGGATGGCGCTCCAACGGGTGAAAAGATATTTTGTCTTTGGAATCCGAAAGCTCACACGACCGAGAAGACAAATGATCAGTCAATGACAGGACCTCAAGCCAGCCCAATGGCAGTACCTGACATATCAACAAAGGCGGTCGTACGAAAGCGTAAGCGAGCAACATCACGATCTGATGCGAAAGTAGCATCAAATCGTGGCGGAGAAGATCAACATGAAGAGGACCTAACTCGTATCAGCGAAAGCTCGATCTTCCAAAGTGCCAAAATTTTCTCCCGGCTCATGGAAAAGCACATCCATACCATTCTTTTCTGCAGAGGCCGCAAGCTGTCGGAACTGGTGCTCATGAGCGTGCATTCAATCCTAGAAGAGAAGAAAACGACTGCGCATCTGCTGAAGCGTGTGAAATCCTATCGAGGAGGCTACACAGTGAACGACAGACGAGCAATCGAACGGAGACTTTTCAATGGTGAACTTCTTGGTGTGATCGCCACAAATGCATTGGAATTGGGGATCGATGTTGGCGAATTGGATTGTACGATGCATTTGGGGCTGCCCACGAGTATTTCGTCGCTGTGGCAGCAAGCTGGACGAGCTGGCCGTCAGCACACCCAACAATCCATGGCAGTCATTGTGTGCTTTGATTCACCGCTCGACCAGTATTTTGCACGCCGTCCAACAGAATTGTTCGAGCTCAAGCCTGAATCTGTTTGTGTGAACCCAAATAATCCAAAAGTGCTCAAGCAGCATTTGTTGTGTGCCGCACGTGAGTTGGCCTTGTTCTCGACCCAGTCCGGGATGAAATACGTGGATCCTTATATATTTGGTGGGAGCCCCGAAGCCAACGATAGTGTTCTGGCAGACACACTGAAAAATCTTGTTGGTGATAACAAGTTGATGATCAGTCCTACAATGGGCAAAGAAGGGTATACCATGCATGTGTGTGTGCCAAAGAAGTTGCGCGCCGTCAATATCCGCAGCATTTCTGAAATTATATTCAAGGTTTGTTGCAGCATACATAATCGATCATATTGTCATGATGTACATGTATGGAAGGCTCTTATTGATACTCTGTATTCGTATCTCTAGGTTGTGACCGATGATCAATTTGGCCAAGAGCTGGACGAAATTCCAGGTGATCGCGTCTTCTTCCAAGTGTACCCTGGGGGTGTCTACTTGCATCAAGCTCAAGAATACCTCGTAACACGAGTTGACTCGGAGCAACGAATCACATTTGTGAAGAAATGCCCCAAGAAGCTCAATTATTTTACGGCATGCAGAGACTACACGGAGATCGACATCATTCATATGACCAAGCGGCTACAAGTGGCAGATTCGCTCTTGGTGTATCAAGGCGTGGTGTCTGTATTGACATATGTATTTGGCTCATCCATGCTGGAGAAGCGATCTATGCGTGTGTTGAACACGACCGAGTTCTCGCTCCCACCCATGAAAGGCCAGGGCAATGCGCTATGGCTGGACTTGCCGGCAGCCTTGAAAGATCAAGTCGAAAGTGCAGGATACGCTTGGTTTGGTGCACTCCACGGCGTCGGCCATCTATTGCTATCAGTTGTACGCTTGTTTGTCCTCTGCGATCCGGCCGATCTCAACACGCAGCACTACAATCCGTACGAAAAGCGTTCCAGGTATTACCACCAGCGATTCGATTGCCATTGGGAGATGTATGCTTCTGGCTGGCCTCATATCTTCTCTGTGTGTGTCTTTTCTTACAGACCAAACCGCATAACATTATACGAAACACGCGACGGTGGAAGTGGACTCGTTGAAGAAATCTTGAAGGTGCTTCCTGAGGTAATGCAGAGCCAAAGCTAGCTTCATTCGATCTGTTGGCTGGTGTTGACATCTGCATAATCCCATAGGCCGTTGATAAGGCCAGTGTACTCGCTACCGAATGCCCCTGCCTCAGTGGCTGTCCTGGGTGTCTTCATTCGCCTCAATGCTCCGAGTACAATCTCGTCCTGGACAAGCGTGGCTCGTTGCTGGTGCTAGACTGTTTGCGCGATTGTTATCAGACGCAAAAACAATAAGGACACACAGTGTAACAGTATTTTAATTCCCGTAACGTTAGTTAACGTACCCGTGAAACCTTTCAGTCCACACGTGTAAGTTACCGATAAATTCCCAACCCATCAATATAAAGAAGACCATCACTCACACTATTGCTTGAGCATTTGCCCCTCCACAATCGCAATCCGATGGCTGAAGAGAAGCGCCGCCCGAACCGGAAGACCAAGCAGGTGCGCGGCCGCCGGGATGACACGCCCGAGGTGCGTCTGTCCAAGACGCTATCGTACGCGCTGCGCCATGGTGCCGAGGAGCTGAAGCTCAACATGCGCCCGTCGGGCTACGTGGAGCTGAACGAGCTGCTGGCGCTGCCGCTCTTCCGCTCGTTCACGCGCGAGCAGGTGGACGAGGTCGTGCGCACCAACAGCAAGAAGCGGTTCACCATGACCACGGACCCCACGGGCCTGGTGACGTTCATCCGCGCTAACCAGGGCCACTCGCTGCAGATCGTGAACGATGAGGAGCTGTTGACGCCCATGGAGGACCCCAACGAGATCGACCGGTGCATCCACGGCACGTATCTCAAGTTCTGGCCGAGCATTTTGGAGCAAGGGCTGAGTCGCATGACGCGCAACCATATCCACTTCACGCCGCTGGAGACTGTGGCTGGCGAGGTGGTCAGCGGCATGCGCGTGACCTGCGATCTGTTGCTATACATCGATTTCGTCAAGGCGCTGGCTGACGGCATCAAGTTCTACCGATCCAGCAATGGCGTGGTGCTCAGTCCTGGTCAAGGAGACACTGGAGCCATTAGTGCAGTGTACTTCCTGCGCGCGGTAAAACGCGATGGCTCTGTCGTCTTTGAGCGCGATCAAGACGCGGCATGATCGGAATAGTGTTGACAGACTTGGCATTGATTGGGTATATTAATATGGAGATAAAACTATTGCGATCTTTAGATCCAGTTGAAGCGAGTTCTGAATGCAATAGTCAGGATGCAAAGATACTGGTCATCGGAATTGCTTAGTTTAGCTAAATGTGGGTTAGATACGATCGACAGTATTTTCTCGGGCCCAACACGAGCCGCCTGCATGAATAGCCGGTGTCTATTACCAAGTGTTAGCCAATATTGTATCGAGTTGAAGGGAAAATGGCGTCATCGCAGACATGCATTTAAGCCCCACCATATTGCACGCTACCATACGCATTTTCGAAACGGCTCGTATGGCGCCATCCAAAGGCTCTGGGAATCGCATAAATCAATACGATGAAAATTCCAGGAAATGTCTCAATATTTGGACGCGTGAATGGAGCGATGATAGGATCCTACTCTCAGCCCTTGCCAAGAATTTTTTTTGGTACTTTCAAAGTCGCCGCCAAGTTTCACCGCCTCTCATGCCCAAGAGGCTGAAGTTCTCCACTCTAGCGCTCCTATGCGGAGCAGTTCTCGCTGCGTTCGTGGTATATGGACAAGAACACAGCAGCTCCGGCTCTTTCAGCAATTCTGCATCCAATGACAACTTCCACGCGTCCCAAACGGTCGGGTTCTACAGCGAGCCAGTGTCAATATCAAAGCGTACGTAGTCGGATTCCGCAATTCAATTGACGGTGACGCCGTATGTGCCGGTGCGCTCGTGGCTCCGCGATGGGTGCTCACCACACTCTTGTGCTTGAGAGAGTACTCGACGCCCTCGGACAAGCAATACGTCTCGATCGGCTCTCTCAACCGGAACGGCGTGGCCATGGGCGAGGTCATCGAAATCATCGGACGCGAGGGGCACCCCGACCTGAACCTCCACACCAATGAAAACTACTACGAAACCGATTGTTCCCGACGGCTCTCACTGCTTCGAATCCGACATCTCGGCTCCAGTCTACGGCTGGGATCGGAGCAGCGATTCCACCGAAGCAATTTGGCGAGGGTTGCTTAACACCACGATGCACTGCGTCCGATTGCCAAAGCACTGTGGACAAGGTCTACACGTCCGAGTTATGTGCAATTGGAGCCAAGATGACAGACGCCTTCCATATTACACACTTGGTTTCTCGAGCGTCCAAAGGTCGAACGTGGATCATCAAGACCATGGGCACCAATTAGAGTTTTGAACTGCTTGGGTGGATGTTCCAGAAGTTATTGCATGCGAATGGTTATTTGTTAGAGTGATATTGCGGTTTGGTTTACTTGGACTGTCTTATGCATTAGCGTCTTGATTGAAACACGGGCTTCACATTTGTCGAGCCAGTAATTAATTTCGTGGTCTAATCTGAGAATGAAACCATGATATCCGTTTGAGATCTCGCTGATGATGCGAGTGGTATGTGTGTGTGTGTGTGCGGAAACGATGTTCGGAATATTTTTTAAAGCAAGAAGATCGGAACCAAGGAATGTTTGACGTCATATTTGCTAAGGTGACTCGTCTCCACACGGTATGGAAACTCGGTCGGAGGAAGAAGCAGTTCCCCAAGTCATTTTAGATTTGGATGCAGCCTCTCTGCGTGATGAAGTTCCAGATTGCTGTCCTGATATTTTGCATGGCGATGGTCAGCGTGAACAGCAACACAATTGCCTCTTCATACGGTGCATTGAACGGATCTTCATCAACTGAAGCTGCAAACGACACAGACACCATTGATTTATATTATACGACGATCCCGACATATTTGACCCACGATACCGTCGACTCGCTGCCATACATCGTTGGGTTGCGCGAATCAACGAAAGGCCGCTCGTACTGCGCTGGCGCTCTTGTCCATGCGCGATGGGTTCTCACGACCATCGACTGCGCTCCGACGAAAAGCGGCTTTCTCGGGATCGGCTGGTACTACAAAGATCAGTACGCGTTGATCGGGTCCATGCTGGCTAAGGGCGCGTATGACAGCGACGAGCAGATCAAGATCATCAATCGGTTCCCACATCCGGACTACAACAAAAAGACGCGCGAGAACGACTACATGATGCTCAAGCTCAAGACAGACAGCCGACATACGCCAGTGACGCGAGCGCAAGACGGAGAGCACTACTTTGAGTACCCCACCACGGGCTTCGTGTTCGGCTGGCAATCGACCACGGACCCCAAGGTGGAAATGTGGACCAGTCTGTTGAACACCACGGTGCAATGGGCAGCCAATTGCACGAAAACCGTGGACAAGGTCTATGCATCTCAGTTCTGTGCGATCGGAACCGAATTGAACAATCCCTGTCGCTATTCGAACGGCAGTCCGATCATAGTGAGGTTCCCAACCTATGACTACTTGGTCGGCATGGTGAGCTACAATCCAGGCTGCGGCAAGGACAGCACGCCGACTCTGTTTGCTCGTGAGTGCAAAGCCCAGCAGTGGGTCACGGACATTATCCATTCGTATCCCTAATGCGTGACCGCAAGCTCTTCGTTTGTTGTCGATGTTGGGCAGTTTAAGCATAGAACTGGTTATGTTGTGTCTACCAGTGTATGGTGTTGCTGATTTGGCATTCGATTCGTTCGTAGAATAATGTAAGTACAAAGTGCTAAATGGCGGGATGCTGGCCATGGTCTGATATGCCAGCCCTGAGCCATAGAATGTGATCCCACGACATACAGGCCACACACAATCGGCCCTCTGATGTCGCCATTAATATGCGTCTATTACATTCTCAAATGTTGGCGATAGATTCGGTTTTGATCGTCTGGACACTAATAATCAATTCGGAGATATGACTGTTTCGCTAACCGCGATCCACCATGCCATTTCCGAATTTGCCATTTTGACACGCTCGGATGTCGCTCCTATTCGCTGTCTTGGTTTGTTGCATCAAGTTGATGTGTGTGTATAGCAGCCAGTTTTCATCCTCCTCGAATGGATCGTCTTCGTCCACTAACGCCAATACATCTGACAGCATCGGCCTTTATTCCATTCCTGGTGTGCAAGTCAAGTCGCTGCCGTACATCGTCGGGCTGCGCAGTTCCATTTACAGTCGATCGTATTGTGCAGGCGCGCTTGTTGCTCCGAAATGGGTGCTCACTACAATGGATTGCGCTCCGTCTAGCACCAGCATATTAGGAACCGCTTACGATCTACAATATGCCTCAATCGCATCAATGGATGTGAGCGGACGCACATCCGGCGCTAAGGGCGAGCAGATTCATGTTGTTAAACGCCGTCCGCACCCAGACTACAACAAGAAAACGCGCGAGAACGACTACATGCTACTCAAGCTCCGCAGCGCGAGCACATTCCAGCCAGTGCCGATGGCTCCAGACGGTGTACACTACTTTGAGTCAGATATCTCCGGCTCGGTCTTTGGCTGGGATTGGAGCAGCGATTCCAGTGAAGCGACTTGGCCGGCGCTGTTGAACACCACGATGCGCTGGGCATCGGATTGTCACAACACTGTGGACAAGGTTTACGCCTCGCAGTTCTGCGCGATCGGTACCAAATCGACGGACGCGTGTCACATTAGCGGAGGCAGCCCCATCGTGTTGAAAGCATCGGGCCAGGATATTCTGGTGGGGATGGTGAGCTACAACAGAGGCTGCGGCAAGAGCGATACACCAACGTTGTTTTCGCGCACCTCCAAGGGTCAACAATGGATCGTACAGACCATCGCTGCGTACGATAAACTACGATAATCAATAAGAACGACTGCTTTTTAGATTATAGCGATTGAAAGCGGCTTGAAGCGCAGGTTTCGATGCAGCAATCTGGCAATCTCGACGAAATAGTAATCACTGCAATTCTTGCTGAACCAAGGGCAGCGGTCTACTGCTACTGGGTCATCCAAGTGCACACGATCACTGTCCAAGGACTGAATATATGACGTCATGAAGTTTGCTACACAATCAGCCACTCATATACGCACACAATGGCCCTTCGATGTCGCTATGCTCCATTTAAAGTAGTCAATATCAGCGATCGATTCGGTTTTAAGTTTCTCATATGGAAATGCATGGCTTATAGATGTGGAATCTGCGCCAACTCCACAATAGTCGGTCTGAATATGGAAAGTACGGCCGATCAGTGCGAACGCCCCCGCACCACAACGATGCCGAGACGCATCCTATGCTCAGAGAATCGGTGTAAGCATATTTCATGCAATCAATCAGAAGGCTAAAGACGGTCCTGATCGTTTTTTCAAGAGCGATCTGCTTGGTCATTGCAGAATTTTCCCTTTATCTGCTCGGATGGCGCTCCTATTCGCGGTCTTGATCTGCTGCATCAAGTTGGTCTGTGTCCACGGCAACCAGCTTGCATCCTTCTCGAATGGATCATCATTGTCTTCCCACGCATCTGACAGCATCAGCCTTTACTCCATCCCTGGAGTCCAAGTCAAGTCGTTGTCGTATATTGTCGGGTTGCGAAGCTCCATTTACGGTCGATCGTATTGTGCAGGCGCGCTTGTTGCTCCGAAATGGGTGCTCACTACAATGGATTGCGCTCCATTTAGCACCGGTGTTTTTGGGATCTCTCATAATTACGACAAGCAATATGCCTCAATTGCATCCATGGATGTGAGTGGGCACACTTCCGGTGCTAATGGCGAGCAGATCTATGTCATCAATCAATACCCGCACCCGGACTACAACAAGAACACGCGCGAAAATGACTACATGCTACTCAAGCTCCGCAGCGCGAGCACATTCCAGTCAGTGCCGATGGCTCCAGACGGTGTGCACTGCTTTGAGTCAGACATCTCCGGCTCAGTCTTTGGCTGGGATTGGAGTCCATCCTCAAGCGATGCAACTTGGCCGGCGCTGCTGAACACTACAATGCACTGGGCGTCCGATTGCCGGAATACAGTAGACAAGGTGTACTCCTCGCAGTTCTGTGCGATCGGCACCAAATCGACGGACACCTGTCACATCAGTAGGGGAAGCCCGATCGTGTTGAAGGCATGGGGTCAGGACATTCTGGTGGGGATGGTGAGCTACAACCCAGGTTGCGGCAAGAGCAATACGCCAACGTTGTTTGCTCGAACCTCCAAGGGTCAACAATGGATCGTACAGACCATCGCTACGAACGATAAAAACCGATAATCAACAAGAGCGAATGGTTAGTTTGCTTTGATTGGCGCGATCTAAATCAACTCAAAATGCTTTTCTTGATAGCAATAACGTCGTCTTGCAACCAGGAGATCAAGTGTTGGTATTGTTTATGGCTCAAGCAACAGCGGCGATCCACTGCGGATCATCAGGATATATAAGATTTGTTTTTAAATATATCGCTCAAAACCTTTCGCTGCACCATAAACTGAGACAAATGCATTGCCAAGTGTCCACGATTTTTCCCCCAATTCTAAATATTTGGCGTCATCTCGACACAAGGAAATGAGTATCAATCAGAATTATTAGGTCACTGTGTCCGATATGCGTCAGCCGAAGGCTAAAACAGCAAGCGCATGATGGCCTTATCTGGTGTCACGGTAGACCAGCAACTTTAACGACCGACACGACTTGCTATTTCACGTTTTACGTGGGCTCAATGAAGTTCGTGATCGCTCTTGTGGAAGTCTGCATGGTGGTCGCCTTGGGCGTGAACACCAACGGCATTAGTTTTCAAGTTGCTTCCAATTTAAATGCGTCCGATATCGTGCAAAGCAAGCTTAGCATTTGGTGAAGAACCGTGACTGAGATCATGACAGCATATTTCAATCACTCGAATTGTCTCACAGGCTGGTGCGCACACAGGGAAGATCGTGCAAAAACGCATATCTGGCGTCAATTTAGTCCACCTTGCCGACGTGTCTGTATTTGCACTGCAATGGATAATTCCCGCGATACGCGAGAAGCAGTCACTACATCATTTCAGATTTCGAGGCAGACACACTGTGCAATGGAGTTCCTCATCGTCATCGTGGCATTCTTCGTGATGATGATCGGCGCGAACAATGATGACAACTCTTCCTCGTATGGTAGATTCAGCGGATCTTCATCGACCGAAGCAGCAAACGATACAGACGCCGTCAATCTATACTATACTTCGATCCCGTCGTATTTAACCGACAATAACGTGCGATCTCTGCCCTACATTGTCGGGTTGCGCTCTTCTCCAAGCGGCTTCTCGAACTGCGCCGGCGTACTTATCGATGCCAAATGGGTTCTAACGACCAACGCGTGCGCTCCGAGAAACAGCGGCTTCTTTCTCAAGTACCTTGGCATTGGTAAAATGTATAAAGACCAGTACGCGATGATCGGGTCTGAGATCTCCGGGGGTTCCTTCAATGGCGAGCTCATCAAAGTCGTTCTTCGGATTCCACATCCGGATTACAACAAGAAGACGCGTGAGAACGACTACATGATGCTCCAGCTCGAGCGAGAGAGCACAGCTACCCCAGTCCAATGGGCCCATGACGGAGAGCACTACATGGAGTACGATTCTACGGGCTTCGTGTTCGGTTGGCCTCATATCAGTGATCCAGAAGCCGTGAATCAGTTTGCACTCTTGAATACCACGATGCGGTGGACATCCGACTGCAAGAACACCGTGGATAAGGTCTACGCGTCCCAATTCTGCGCGGCAGGCACTAAATCGACCGACGCCTGCCGCGTCATGGAAGGCAGTCCCATTGTGTTGAAATTCCCAAACTTTGACTTCTTGGTTGGAATGGTGAGCTACAATCCAGGCTGTGGCAAGGATAGCACTACGCCGGTTTTGTTCGCTCGTGAGTCCAAAGGCCAGGAGTTTATGACGCATACGATGCTTTTCTATGCCTAGTGGTATGTAGAATAGTTATGAGTTGATGCTTTGCGTGTTCCTTTCTGAAAGCAACGATATGATACTGAAGTGCGACTGCGCATTGCGACTAGAAATCGTAGAGCAATATGACATCTGGTCATATCGTCATGTTTCTTCCGCAACGCGCGAGATCATTTTGTGGTGTCAAGTTAAGCCATGATGTAGGGCCTGCCTAATGAACTGTCGCGGAGTTACAACTTTGCAGCCCAAGATGATGTGATGAACTGAAAACCAATCGGGTCTTGAACGCCAATACGCCTCGATCGGATCCATTTATACCAGCGGTACGGCCATGGGTGAGCAGATCAAGTTCGCTGCTCGCTTTCGTCATCCAGACAACAGCAAGAATGCGCACGAGAACGATTATATGCTGCTCAAGCTCCAGAAAACCATCAGATCCACTATCATTGTTCTGTCTCTAGTCGAAACGCACTTCTTCATGGATGGGGTACCAGGCTCGGCGTATGTCTGGGACTGGAGCCACTCCGACGCCATTCCAGTGATGCTGAACACCAAGATGCAATCGGCAGCAACACAGTGAAGAAGGTCTACGCATCCGAGTTCTGCGCCATAGGTGACCATCCATACAACCGATGCCTGTCATGTTACTCCAGGCAGCCCGATCTTGGTGAACGCTTCAGGGTCAAGCATCCTGGTAGGGATGGTGAGCTACAACCCTGGTTGTGGCAAAAGCGATGTCCCGACCTTGTTTGCTAGCGCATCTAAAGGCCAACAATGAATCATGACCACGATCCTTACCAACAACTCGTAAATATATGTTCAGATCAGCTGATGTGATATATGTTGTAGTAGCATCTAGTCGTGTGAGCGTGACACTTGCTGCAATTCGTACGTCGTTTGTATATGGTTTGCCAGTCTACACGGATGATCTGATTGAGCTGTTGAATGTGGTGGCCTATTTTAAAGCCAAAACGCACTCGTTCCTTCAGCCTTGACATCCATAGCTAAGACAAAACTGGCTTTCAGAAACGCATCATGACATCAAGTCATAAAGTCCGTACCGACGCATGCTGAACTGGCACCTTCATGTATGGCATCATCAAGAGTCAATCCACGTAAACATCAAATAGATACAGCGAGACTCAATCAGGTTGTGGCAAGGACCGCAGGATTACTCATGAGTCCAAAGGCCAGGAATATATGACGCATACGATTGCCTAATCGTGCTAAGTATGGACTGGTTTGTGCCGCTTCTGTGTCGATACTTTGCGTTTTTCTCTTCAAAAGTGACGATACGATAACAACTTTATGAGCTCAAACGAAACTGCACCATGTGACTCGGACTCTGTGCCTGTCTGAATGTATGGCGACATCAATAGTCAAGCCATTCACATGCGAATTACACAGTCCGGCATCCACTGAGATAAAGAACTGGGGTACTTTTCTCGCATTAAATGGGTAATCACAGGGTTACAACTTATCATTTCGCAACTTGTCACGTACTCACCATTCGCATGAAACTCCTCACCACGCTTTGCTTGGCAACTGTCCTGGTCGAGGCAATGAATCGGCCTCTTCCTTCTTCAGATCATCCAACAGGCCTGCATCAACGGACACGGAGAACTATGTAGGCTTCTACTCCGTCTCGGGCAAGGCCGTCGACTCGTGTCGTACATGGTCGGTCTTCGCAAGTCGAAAAATGGCCAAGCACATTGCGGCGGCACACTGATTGCTCCAAGATGGGTGCTCACGACATTCAACTGCGCCACACAAAACCGTGGTACTAAAGGACGCAGTATCCTGCTTAACAACCAATACGCTTCGATCGGATCGACCCAAGTCAGCAGCGCAGTGGGCGGCGAGCGGATCCAGGTCTACGAGTACTTCGGGCATCCGGACTATAACACGAAAACGCACGAGAACGAATACGGGCTGCTCATGCTCGACCATTGGCTTTGGCGCCGAATGGCGTGCACTACTTTGAATGGGACATATCCGGCTCCGTCTATGGCTGGGAAACGGTCACTGACCCCGACTCGTTTGCTTGGTCGAGGCTGCTGAACACCACGATGCATTGGGCGTCCGATTGCCAAAACACCGAGCCCACTTTCTACTCGTCCGAGTTTTGCGCGATTGGTGGCGAGACGACCGACGCCTGTCACGTGAACGAAGGCAGTCCAATCGTGATCCAAACGTGGGGTCAGGATACGTTGGTTGGCATCGTGAGCTACAACCCGGGCTGCAATACGGACAACACGCCGACCTTGTTTGCTCGCACGTCCAAGGGCCAAATCTGGGTCATGGAGACTATGGAGTCCAGCAAGTGACCAAGGAAAAACCAATTGCCTTCATTCGTAGCTTGTTCCGTCTGAATGTTTCGCATTTCCACATAATGAATTTGGGTGTTGCCGTCCTACAGTAAATCTAACATTTAAGACGCTGAAATGTGGAAATCAATGACGGAAAGTAGCCGAACGTGTGGCGTATAGTATCGACTCATGGTGAGCGACATTGTCGAAGCGCAGCTATTATTTTTATGAAGACTCACAGGACCACGGATGACGCCAGAGCCGATCTAGTAAAGCAATCAATGTATTCAATCTCGTAGCACAATAACTTCAACAACAATGGCAGTCATTGGTACGGCACTGTATTCATTCATGGCGTCAGCAGTATCATATATGCCAGAACGAGAGGCAGACTCTCTTTCTGGCTTGCAACTCGTTCGCAAATTCCTTTCCAATCGACATTGCTCAGTTTGCTAGCTCGAAGTCCCGATGAATCGTCATCCCTCTGCTGGGATGGCGCTCTTGTTGCAGTTGTTGCTGATATTTTCCTCACTGATCATCGGCGCAAATAGCGCAAATGCCCTCGGCTCATTCAGTCGCGATTCCATCGACAATGACTCGTTGGCTGTGGAGTTCTACAAAATTCCAGTTGTAGCGACTGTTGACGCTAAAACGTATATGGTCGGACTACGCGACTCAACAGACGGTCAGGCCTACTGCGCCGGAGCATTAATCGGTCCAAGGTACGTTCTCACGACCATGGGCTGCGCTCCAACAGAGAAGAGTGGGCTGTTCAATCTCGGCTGGTCCTATAAAAAGCAGTATGCCTCGATCGGATCCGTTTACGCCAGCGGTACCACCATGGGCGAGCAGATCCAGGTCACGCATCGCTTCCCGCATCCGGATTACAGCAAAAACACCCGCGAGAACGACTACATGGTGCTCAAGCTTGCGCGAGAGACCTCGTATCCTGCGGTGGCGCTCGCTCCAGACGGAACTCACTATTTCGCGGAGGGTACGTCCGCGTCAGTGTTCGGCTGGGATTCCAGCGATGCGTCCCTGTTGAACACCACAATGTATCGCTCGTCCGACATTTGCATGGCCACGGTGGATAAACTTTACGCCTCGCAGTTTTGTGCGCTGGGCAAACAGAGTAATGACGCCTGCCAATTCAACGAAGGCAGCCCTATTGTAGTGAAACATTCCAACAAAGACGTCTTGGTGGGGCTCGTCAACTACAACCCGAGCTGCGGCAAGAGCGATATGCCGACATTGTTTGCGCGGACCTCCAAGGGGCAAACCTGGATCAAAAGCATCATCGAGTCTGCTCAATGATGCGTAGCATTTGCTTTTCGACTCGAATCTTGTTGGTTTAAACGTAATAAAGTCGAAATGAACGCTCAAGACGGAACGCGGTATTTCGTGGCTGGTATATCAGTCACCGCATATGGTCTGGCTTATGGAGATTCGTTCCTATTGAGACCATTGATACGACGCGCATCCGACAACTGCCAGCTCAGGAGATTCTTGCGGGCATTGTGAGCTACAATCCACTCAGTGGCGAGGCAGACATCCCGACCTTGTTCGCCCGCACATCCAAAGGTCGAGTATGGAACCACAATATCATCGCCGCTGGATTTTAATAAGCCGAATCGGAATATATCTGTTCAGTGATGAGAAGCTCATATTCCTTGCAAGGGCCAAGAGAAAACATGTAAATCCAAGCCATAATCAATACGAAGTGCCAGTTGCATCCCGTGATATAACGGTGGAAAAGATGACTTGCCAGCACGCCACATCATTTCCAATATGTGATGAACAGTCATTGCAGTATGTTATCCCGGCTGAAGATAAAACAGTGGGTACTTAGTCTTACAGCAGAATACTGCTTAGAGTCACTTGTTTGCTTAGAGCGACACCAACGGTAGTCCCGAATGAACCTCCCTGGCTGTACATTTCGCACATAAATATAACATATCATCTTTCTTTGCTTCCGGGTATAAAAGCATATCCCTCATCAAGCTCGATTTAGGACGCCGCTCTTGTCGAACAAGCTCAACACGATCTGTAAATTCGTTGAAATATTTTCTACGTAGATTATATATAAACAACGTTTTGAAATTAGATCCACGCAAGGGCCAACAAGCACGATCCAGTCGCCAGACGTGATGCTGGTGACCAACTTATGCGTCGAGAATGCAGCAATGATCACCGAGAGAAGCTCTGAGAGAAGCTACGATGTCTCGAGCTGGTGCTTCATTGCGCCAGGATTCATGGTGCTGGTCTCGATCGTTCTCTCGTACCGAGCGCATCAACACTCCAGCGAGAAGCGCGTCCACTTGCTCAACGACATGGAACAGGACGACGAGATCAACCCGTTCACGCACACACAGGCGCTGAGCTCAGGGGCCGACAGCGAGTATGATGACGACGAGGTTGCTGATCGGTACGAAGGGGATGAAGACGACGACGAAGCGGACAGCATCGAGATGCCGCTGCGACCCAGCTATACCATGCGCGACCTGGACGCTTAGCCACACGGCAGTGAGTGGATTGAATTGTTGTGTCAGTGGATTTTTATTTGATTTTTGCATTTGAAACCCAGGAATTCGGTTGTATTTTCTGAACTTTAGGCTTTGAGTAGACAATCTGGGTATGGTATGGGTTTTAGTGTGGCGTGCAGCCGTCCGCAAGATCTACTTGTGGTGGTAGCACCAAAGCGCTGAATAACCTACAGGCAAGCTAATGATTGGGAAAACCTGAAGAGATCTTCGAGCCAGACGCAATTGCCAACCAGCCGTCATGAATCTAGGTTGCCGGCTGTGCAGTCATATGCGTTATGCAGAATCTGCGGTACGGGGCAGTTTAGAAGTGCAACTTGAATGTCTGGGATGCTCATTTTTGCGAGCAACCTATTAAACCCTTCGAGTGGCCATCGCACCGAGTGACGTCTCAAGTGAGTCACTGGGTGCAGCACCAGTGATCGGTTGCAATTTTGAGCTCGAAAATTTGCATCCTGGGGTTGCAATTCTCAATACGTTGTACTAGTACAATATTATAGTATCTACTACTATCACTAGAACTTCTATCATTACCAGTACTAATGAATATTGATATTTGCTAGTAGATTTTAAAAAAATTGTGTGATTATTAACACCATACGACTTACATAATACTACTAGTTTATTTATACTAGTAGCAAGAGTATCACTGGCGTCATGTGTCCGCTAAATCCGAAATGCCAAACATCTATGCTCACTTTGCGTGCCCAGTTGATATGCTTGCATATTTAGAGGAGAAAAAAAGTGATGGCCGATCCGTTCAAAGTTTACTAATAGAAACACTGTAGTGAAGTAGCAATTGAACACATATAATAAACTTTTCACAGCCCAACCAACCAAGTCAGCACGCCATATCGTCTTTCGTCATCCCAACTTGAATACATCTAATCTCTCTCTATTTCTTTGTTTGTTGTTCCTCTGACATTCACTGCCAATGCGCTGCTAAAGTCGCCTAATCCTTCACTATACTCACAGACCAAAACTATCCAATAATCCTGTCGAAAAAAAGAAAAACCGATCATTGAATGGAAAGTACAAATCACGTTTTCGAATTATCTACACTGACAATACTATATATCTACTGAAACAACAGCCTAGGCCATGGTGTCCGGCGTCTGGACCTCCACGTACTTGGGCGACGCTGCGTTCTTCTTGTGACCCGGACGGAAGAGGTCCTCGATGTCTTCCAACAACAGGCCCTTGGTCTCCGGACAGAAGAAGTAGACGAACGTGCCCGACAGCGTGCACGTGACCGCGAACATGTAGAACACGCCGTTGATGTTG